>JAPYZR010006554.1:0-12505 GCA_030522945.1 Trichopria nigra
AGCGAAGCGAGCTTCGCGCGATAGCGCGCCAGGGGTCCAGGGGGCGGAGCCCCCGGTGGGGTTGGCGGCCGAAGGCCGCAGGGGCGAAGCCCCTAGTCTCGTCTTCCATTTAATTTTTTTTAATGTAGTTCACAGTACAATATCGAATTGTTATCAGTTTAAATAAACGATTCAATTTGAAATTTTCAATCGCACACAGCGGAGCAAATACAATGCTGCTGTTCGTGGCGAAAGCTAATTCGAAACTCATGAACATAAAAATATAATTAATTTTTATCCCTCCGTGAACTAAATATAACATCTAAAAAAATTAATATAAAAAGATAATTTAAATTCTGTGTTGAATTCAATTTTAGAATGATATGATTTGCACTTCTAAGATCTAAAGTTAGTTTTAAAATTTTTCTCCTATTTCTATGTTAAATTAAGGAATGAAAAATTATCATAAAATTCATTAATTTATTTATTTTACTCACTGATGATGGCTACAATACAGAGCCGAAACGTAAAAATATTTCACAATTATTGTTTATTTATCTACATTTATATTTGGTAATTTCTGATCTGTCCTGCGATTAGTTCAAAATATGGTGACGAGGGCTTTGAGGCATGTACCAAAGCAAATACAATTAGATCGCAAATTGTATATTATCATATATCAAATTCAGAACATTTATCGTGAAAATATGTGTATTGTGCATTGCAACGTATTAATATCTATAAAAATAATAATAATCCAATATGTTTGAATCATCTGGATAAACATTAAATCACAGTAAATTTCATTATATTTATTATATTTATTATATATGTAGTATATATTTTATTGCTGTAGTGTGTTCTATTCGCGTAGTACTACTTCACTTATATAATTCAAATAAAGTAGTGACAATTAATTATTGTAAATAAAAATGATTAGAAATGAACTCATGCAATAAATATTATAAAAGTGTTACTATTATTCAAATATAATAGTCTTCAAAAGTAAAGTGTTGGAATTTCGGTTGCGATCAATTCTGCTGAGCCATAAAAGTGGCAGATTGAAATTCTATATTTTTTATTAACATTTTTATTACTTTAGGCGCGAAGGCTTTACTGCTTATTCAAATTTCGGCTATCATTTTCGTGAAGAGCTATTTGTCGAATTTCAATAATTTCAGCGATTCATAAAATGCTTTACGTGGCACTTTAATGGGAAACGATGAATTCAAATGTATGTGAAAGTAATAAACGATACATAAAGTAAAAAGTTTCCGCTTATAACGTAGATTTTATTTCGCATATAGCCATATAAATTAATCAAGACCCATGGGGTTAAAGTTATGGATTCTGTTTATATCAAAGCAAGTGAGAGCAAATCGGTTTTCTTTTTTGTTTTGCTAACATAAGACACCATCTACATTCATAAGCATTATACATTAGCGATTAATGAAATATTAATATTTACAATTTGGTTTGTCAATTCATCATAAATTTTCGTGAAAAATGTGAAATGTCCGTCCTGTGAAACAGTTCAGTGCTTTTGGCCAATTATTTACGGATTTATTCATTCTTTAAATTTATTTAATATTTTCGGAATTAATCCATAAATAATCTGCTAAAAGTACAAGATTGTTTTATAGAATGGTCTTTTCACGAAGAATAACCCAGCAATTCGTCGCGGATTACAACATATAGGTACACTATATTTGTACTCAAAATATAGATCTATAAACAATCACGAAGATATAAAATACGTGAAGCTGACCGCATGCCACTAAATCTTATAACTTTAAAAATTCTTGACAAGATCATACTCAATATATTGTTGAGTGCAGAAGTGATAAGCTTAATAAATACCGTATATTTAATCCAAATTAACTAATATTTTACAAGGTGAGTTTGAAGTGACGTTCATTGTAACGACATAATAGGGTGGATAATATGCCAGAATAGGTGGTTTTTATAATCAAAATTACCTTATTATTTTGTCACATTTTTTAATTTTTATAGATGTACAATTTTTACAGATTTATAATCTTTATAAATAATAATTAAAATGTTAACAAATTCTAAGAGTGAAAAATGGGTCTAACAAACTATTGTCTTCATCTTGATTTTATCATTACCCATAAATTTTAAATTGGTATTACTGTCACCAGCAGTAAATTGAATAATGTAATAATACATCTAGCTGTACCGCAGGGTGATGAAATACTAAAGTTATATTTTAGGGAATGATTCCTGGGAACGATGCTATTCAAACCGCATTATTTCTGCATAATATTATGAGAAGCTCGGGCCAACAGTGATGTAGTGTTTATACATTCATTTTATGTATGAACATTAAATTACACGCCTGGTCATGGTTTGACATCTTGAAGAATTATGTTGAAAATGAAAGATGCATCGTTTAATTTGATTAAATATTACACAAATAAGATCTTTTCAGTCGTTTCATTCAAGTGTAAACGTCATTATAATATTACGCAGTTACTTTTAAACAATATATACTGCTCAAGTAAAATTCTACAGTAGAGTTTGTATTTTTTTCCCTTCCAAGAGAATTAAGTACAGAAGCCGAGAAAATGCAAACATGATTTACTGTGGAAAATTGAACAGCTAGAAATAAAAAAGAAGTGCTTTCGGGTACGTTGAAGTTTAATAAACAGAGGAACAAGTTGAAGAGGTTATTATAAAATATCGCGAATAATTGGAAATTAAACTTACAGAAGCAATATTGAGCACATTAAAAACAGAACAAATTAACTATAAATAAATAATAAAGGAAGTAAAGTAGGGTTGAGTATAATATATTCATTACCATGTTAGAAATATGAAAATGTTTAATTCATTTTATCCTACTAATCAATTTTATAGATATTATGCCAAAAGAGTATTCACATAGTCTGTAAAATCCGTAGTATCTATAATATGATTTTCAATACGTACAAACCCTTACGGAAATGTACACCAAAAAATATCGTTCGGGGTCCGAAATGACACCCAAGTCGGTGTAAACACTAAAAAAATGGGTGTAAACACTAAACAAATTGGGGTTTACACCCAATTGGGTGTCATTTCGAGCATTAAATAATAACAATAACAAATCGTTTTGCATTTTTTTTTATGAAACATCCTTCATTATCTTGTAAGATTAAACTTGTGGATAAAAGAATTTCAGTGATCGAGTTATTTCTTACAGATAAATATATCTCCCAAGATATCTTTGATAAGAACACAAAGAAATTTTACGGCAGAAAACACACTTTGCATATATGCTATTTGCAAATAGAATTCCATGAGTTTGACTTAAGCTTGAAATGAACGATATTATTGATGGAAGTTTATTAAACCCAAAGGAATGACTTTCAAACAAAAAATGTATGCTTTTATTATACAACTGTTTATAATATCGTGTAAGAAATGTTGCTTCATCAAGGAAAGAACCGATTTCGTTTAAATAGATTTTTGTATAACCTGAAAAGTAAAAGTGTTTAGTATACTTGTCAATAACGACATTTATTTTGCCGATTGTACATCTTTAAAATGTTTCCTGTAATTTTTTTTTTTTTGTTTGTTCAAGTCGTGCACATTCTGCGACATCACAAAATATGTTAAAGGCATAAGCGAATAATAGCTGCAGAATTTATACGCGGATAAAAGCCTCATCTCGTTGATTTCCTATCGATTGGTGTTCATTCAAGAAAGATAATTCATCTAAAGAACAGCCGGCATGGGCACCCTCACTTTGATACCTGAATTATTATTTGCATTAGGGAAAATCGTATTAAACATGGGACTAGAATAAGCTCCAATGTATAAGCGAGCTTAAAATTTCATTATAAAAATAATTTATTAAAGAACATTTTTCAGAAACCTCTGAATAGAAGCAATTATTAATTTGCTCGTGCAATTTTGGAACGCATTAACCTCGAGTCTCACTCGGTCGTCAAGGGAGCTCGATACCACAGCAAATGCTGTGATCGCATCTATAAAGCACCTAAGGGTGTTGAAAGAGGACGTTCTCATGGGAACATGGGACACTAGGCTATGGATGATATTCATTTCTCTCTAGGTGATGAGAATTCCACCGATTGTCAGGTTTCAATGGATACATTAAAGGGCGAAATTAAAATAGATTATGACGTTGAAATCAACAAGAAATACGGAGATAGTATTCTAACCATTTTAAAACGCAAGATTATATTACTATTATTTTATTAAGATTGAAAATGAGACCCTCCTAACGAAAGCCTTCATGATGGTATATCAACCTATTTAAATCGATTATACGTAAAATTTTAACTCAATTGGAGAAGAAGTACAAACTCCAAACTGCGCGAACAAAAAAATGGCAATATTAATAGTTTTATTCACTCGTATACAACATTTCTATTAAATGGTTTAAGAACTAGAGGATATTAATTCTATTTAGAAGCCCGTTACTGAATATTCTCCAATAAAGATGAAATCTAAATGATATGTACTGGATGACAGGAAGAGATTGCTGTCAGAATCGCAAAGACAACGTTTCCAACATAACTCGTTATGATAATTATTTCTACTGTGGTAATTCGTGGAATCCTATGATATATTGAGAATATAATAAATGGAGATGTAGAATTTCATTTCAATCAATTTTATAGCAAAAAATATTCAATGACTAAAGCCTTTCGTGAAAAAGATAATGTACTGTTGCATAATTAGCATAAGAACTTCGTAAACACTTACGTACTCTTTGCTGAAGATCTTTTTTCAGCAGGTGCCACTGCTCGATAATTCGTCTTGGGGATCAGCCATATAATGCAAGTTTTAATATATCAATCGAACGCCTGGCCTCCTGTAGTATGCATTTAGTTGTAACATTTTCGGGACGTGGGCGACCAACTTTGTAAGCTTTCATGAAATTCTCGTAGCTTCATAAAATTTTCTGGAGCTGCAAACAGATGAGAACAGGGTTTATTCTGGGGGTCAGAACATTATATAACGTTTGTGCATTTCAATACACTTTGTCACGTTTTTTTTCGGTAGATTTTACTTGCAAATGCGCTTTGTGATCAATTTGAATGTCTTAACTAATCATGATATTGTCGACAATTTTAATTATATCTACAAAAAAAGACGTTATATTGAAGAAGCTGTAATAACGGTTAATTTTTGAAAAAAGAAATAAAAGTAAACGATTAGAGAGCATGATGAATAGACCAATAAAAACATTCAGGACGCGCTGTAAAAATACTTCCAAATAACTTTCAATACACATTCAATAATCCTTCATACTGTATATCTACATATACATAATATATAAATATACTTTACTGATAAAATTAATGTACAGTACATTACATTTCATGACATTTTTAACAGTTCGCGTTTTTTTCTGACCGCTCTTGAAGCATTCAATATTAAAGATGTCCCATGTAAAATAAAAAAGTCTCGTAAAAAAAACTTTTCGAAAGGCACTGTTCAAGATTCTATTCCGTTTTCGAAATTTCTCGAAAAGTTCCTCTTTTAGGATATTTCAATAAACTTTTTAAATATCACTTGAAGATTTTTTTCTTGATTCGTAAAATAGAATTTGTGACAATTCAGGAAATGTTTGAAATCTGTTTTAAACTATATTTATATAAATAAACAAACAGTCTTTTTTAGATTTTATTTCTTTTTTAGATATGTTTCAATGTTTCAATTATTTTTGGATATGAATTTCACATTTTAATATTAAATTAAACTAATTAATATCTTTCTAGAATGTGGAACATGAGATGTGAAATGATGTGTTCATTTTAGCCTCAAAAATTCAAAAAATCAAAAATTCAAAAAAGTCATTTACTGGGTTTATATAATTACATGTTAAAACTTTAATATTATATTTCTGATTAACAAACCAAGTTTGAGGAATACTTTGCCCGTAGAAATTAAGATATACCTAATACAGATAAATCAGACTTATATACGTAATTTAAAACGGTCCGGATGATAATAACGACAGTGACAACCATTTTTACAGACGATTATAAGTTGAAAATAACATATAGAGTCTGAAACAATGACTATGCTTTTGTATATATGATGGATCAAGTATCTCGTGATTAATAACATACTATCGTTTACATTATTCCCTCTTCTATTCGATGAATTGGTGTTACGGACATATGTAGAACGAACAATAATTTGATGTTAAAATATATATAAGCAAATATATATTACTTTTGAGTGCGAACATGTACTTCATTACATTTCTAAACGCACCCGGAAGCAATAAATTTAAAGACAATTATCCAATTGTCTCTCCAACATAGATATTCATATAACTATCGCATATTTATGTATCATATAAAACGTTGCTTGCGATAAGATTGATGTTCATCTTATAATATCATCATATTCGTATCATAAATCACACTTTTTTGTGTTGCTTGTACTGATTAATTATTTCTGCTACACTAATTTACCCTATTTTAATGATTTTAAATTTTTATTCTTTGTTTATTACTCGTTTATCGCGCGTATATGTGGAAATATATAAAACGGTCTTTAATTTATTACTGAGAGTTCATTTAACTTCCAATATATTACCAAAAATCATTTTGATAATTGATTGGAAGCTTTTAATGCTTTGCTTCAGGACGAAAAAGGGAATCAAAATCGACCATGAATAATGTCTGTTGAAAAGAAATTTATTTTTATGATAATGCGTGATAATTTAATTATTTACTCTTAATTGAAGCGCGCCTATTCGTCACACTTACTCATTCTTGACAATCTTCTATTTTATGACTGAAAATTTGATAGCCTGTATTTTCCATTAATATATTCCCACGATTATGCATTCATACGATACATTGTGTAAGCGTGATACTTTGGTGTGAGATCTATATAGTCTATCATATGGCATTTCAATATGGAATATTAAGATAAGTTTATTGAAAACTGACATTGACTTTCAGATCGATTATATGGGCATTGTGTTTATATATGCCTTTCAATAAAATTTTGTTAGAATTAATTTCACATAATGACATGAATGAAATAGAATTCATTTTTAAAATATTTATTCATTTTAAAATATGGTACATTATTAGAAATAGAATTGCTGAAAGTATAGTTAGAATAAACAATAAAACTTATTTTTGAATGTATATTAAATAATTTGGTTAAATCGTGTCAGAATGGTTTTATTATCTTCTTGTATTTTTTGAACTTGACATACTTCTTTTAAATCGTAGAAATCACTTGTAAGAATATATTGTTTATAAGATTGTAAAAGGATTTTATTAAAAATACTATGAGATTCAAGGCTTTTTCCTCGGTTTGCATCTTCGAGAGACATTCAACCTATATTTCTTTAAATAAGATTTCCTATGAACATCTGACGTCTAAAGAAACAATTTTAAAGATTTAGTGTAAGATATTTTTCCTTTTTAAAATGGAATTCTTTTCTTAGTTATAATATACTACTCGCTGAATTATGAGTTTTCGTTGCCAAACAATGAAGCATGCGTTATATAACGAGGCAATTAATGCGTATTGTTACCGGTACTTCCACTGGCGTTTTGTATTTGTTAAACGGAAAAATTGATTGGATTCATGTGTACGCGTCGATTAATGTATTTTTATATAATTGAGCGTACAAGTTTTATGCAAAATGCAAACAAATGCCGTTTTTCATTAAAATGTCAAGAAATTTATTTTACAATATTTTTTCGCCATATGACATGAACATTTAAAGTCATTTCTTTCCGCGTTTTAAATTTTATTTTATTGCGGATTAGGTATTTAAAATTTACTTTTATGCAGTTTGCAGTTTGTCAAGTTTACGTAAATACATCTTATATTCTAAAATCGATGACCAGTGAAAATGACCCTATAGTTGGTGTTCTCGACGGCATTTAATCTCAGCTATTGTAGGTGCAGAGGTGTGACTGACAGTGTAATCCAAGCGAACACAATATATATGACTATCATGCTGTAGTTATATCGCCTCGGGGTGACACTAGTTTCCGTCAAGCTTAAACAGTGGTATGTTCGAAATATTTAACGGTAAATTTCATAACAAATTCTCTACTAAATTAGAAAAAAAAAAGATTATGCATGTATATAAATATATTGTTTTTTTATTTAATTTTTTATAACAGTAGTAAAGAAAAAATGGCAGTAAAGAAAGACGAGAAACTATTTTGCTGTGCAAACTGGATGATGTCTGTCGTAAATGCGCATCCTTTCCATGCTATGTAGTTAAAATTAAAAATGCAGAAGTAAACGGTTTTATTAAAGTGAGGTATATACACCGCTGAAGAATTTAGCATTGTATTTCGTTTTTGCCACCTTTCATTTTGCGATACTATTATGTCATGTGAATTTGTTAATTATGGTAATTAATAAAATAGAATTCATAATAATTTAATTCATAAATATTATCGGCTTAATATTTCTTCGCGATTGCATCGGCGTTACGCATGCAGCACTCCTGTTGTTGACGGAACATGCTGACGTGCGCCGTTTGTTGTTCATCTTTAATGCTTGTTCAGCCATGGTATCATCTCAGTAAAATAAGAAAAAAAGTATACAGAATAAATATTTCTATATTTACCTCGCATAGATTATAACTTAAACTGGAGTGAAAAAGCCCCTTGACGCAATTCCGAGACCGTCACGTGCGATAGGTTGGATATTCTCATTGACTACTAAAGTCATTATTTTCAGCTCGTGATAAAAAAAAGTTTTTCTTTCATGCTCGTGCTTAACGATCCTATTATCCGGATATTTAGCGAAATAATATCTTTTACCGCAATCGCACTGACAGAACGAAATGATTGCGTGACGTGTTGTATCTCTGCTACTTTTAAAATTGAGGTTAGGTTTCGTTATACGAAATGTATATTTCATTATTCTGGTATCCAAATTTCATAAAAAAAAAAAAAAAAAAAAAAATATGAATGCATCTTTATAAACGTACAGTTTTTATTATTTTTTTTAAGCCAATTCCAAGAGAGCATTTATTAATATTAAATTTCTCATCAAAGGAAATAAAACGTGGCATGTACGATATTATATATCCGAAGTTTATCTTTATGCGTAAACCGCACTATATCTGAACATATAGCCAGTATGACGCATGTTATTCTATTTATATACGGTTTTATGAATGAACCTAAATCAATTAATGCATCACAACGCGTTGGTAAGCATATACAGTAAAAACACATCTATCTATTATGATATCAAGAAAAATATATAATAAATTTAAAAAATATATGAAATAATTTTATAATTTTATAAATAACAAAATGTACGAGTACGAGAAATGTAACAAAACGTGCCATTAAAATGTAACCAAGATGTATCAATAAAGTTATAATTCGCTGTACGGCGGTAAACGTGCTTTGGAACCCTACAAGAGTAAAAGAATGTACGAAGAATCTACGGGAATCCAAATCACACTTTAAATGACGTTTAACCTACGTGAACTGTAACATAAGAGTAATTTAGTAGAACTTTCGTAAGTTCCAATGTTTACCAGGAATTACAGTTAAAAAAATTATTAACTCGCAGTAAAGCAAAAAAATATGAATTTCAATATTTGAAAGTCTAGTATAAAATGAAGCCCTTCCTACATCAACCCAATAAATGAAATTGATGTTTTTGTTAAAATATACCGAACACTTATAGCAATCAAATCTGGGATACGTTGGTTTTGGTATACATCGCATTAACCCCGATTCCCCAGGGCTCTTATAGAAACTCCAGGCATAAGGGGAAGGATCTTTTACGTAGTGATACAGTTACTTCATTCGAAGATTGAAATTCCCCTAGTAGCTTTCGGCATGTTGGTCGACGTAACCGAAATTAATGTTTACACGTCAAACTTTTCTTCTTTCTTATGCTTTACTCTTCACTTCAAGCAGACCGCGTTGGATAATTATAAACCTAGATATTGCGGGTGGCAAATGTTTCTAATTTAATTTAAACTGTAGTCAAGATGCAGGTGACGTGCGATGTTGAAAAGCTTCTCGTATTTTGAGGCATATAATTCCCCTTTTCAACGTTTTGATGCAAAATTATTTTGTGTAACACATGCAGAACAGCATTTCTGCGTTTGTTATACGAGAAATATTGCATGCCTCGCGAGAGAAGACATAGGCCAACTCGTACAATGTTCTTACCATTTGTCTTTGACTCGTGTTCCGAATATTGCATTCATAATGCGATACCACCCTCTACGCACCCTTGTTGCACAATTTATTATATTGTTAATTTATTTATATATAACTGTATAATGCTTATAAGAGTTTTTATACATAGATCTTTTTAAAACAAGAATTGAGGGCCTTTAAAAATTCATGAGAATAATGAAACGAGTTATATATCATGAAATTGGAATATATATATTTTCTAATGAAATATTTTAATATGTCGATCGAAATTTCATTCTCTATACAACTTAATGTTTTCAGAAAAGTAAATTTTCAAATGAAACTATTCTGCGCCTTGAAGTCTACGACTACTAATTGTCAAGTCAATTATGGCAAGCGAGTGATTCCATGGGTCAAATTAAAAAAATTACAAATAGTTTGGTCTCGTTCCCTATCTCCTTGAGTATCATTTCAGAAAAGTCGGCCAGATGAGCAGACAAACACCGAAGTGATTCCCTAAGTGGTTCGTAATATCGTTTCGGGTCCCCCATTCAAACCAAAAAACAAATAATACTGAATTTGTTTCTATAATACAATTCTTATAAAGTAGAGAAAATATTGATCCTCTAATTATCAGAGAATACAAAACTTTATGCATATGATAAACGTTTTAGAAAGAACCATCAAATAAAATTGAACTATATGTGTTGAAGAACTTCCTGCAGCGTAACTACGCATAACTTTACCTACATAAATCCGTTTTGTATCTACTGTTACTCAACTGAATAAAAATGACATTAAGGTGTCGCAAGGGTAGAATTTTTACAGACAATGTTACCTGACCTAAAACTGATAGTCGCAGGAATAGACAGAACGATATCAAACGTTTTTTTCGTCGTTTCGGCTGGAATGTTGGGACATTACGGATGTTATAAATGTTTTGAGGATAGTAGTCGTGATTTTTGAACGCATACCTTATGCCTGCAATTACTGCTATAAACTGCCGAAAATTTTGAGACATTAAATTTACATTTTCAGTTAGGAAATTACATTATTATTGTATATATACTTTAATAGATTTATTTAGATTTATTTATCTACTTTTCCGGACATTTTATTTCTTCAATAAATAGAATTTATCTAATATTCATTACATGCGATTATACTAATATTTCTTGTAAGGATGTTCAATAATTCAACCAATAATGTGTTTCTTGAATGAATACAAAAAAATTACCAACGTTTTATTTTGTTAACACTACTATAGGTAACACATAGGTCATATGCGCAAGGATGATGTGAACATTATAGTTGATGCATAGTAGGCGGTAAATTAATAAACAGGTGCTAAAAATAGAATTCAAGATGAAAAAGAAACCACAAAAAGAAATAAAAACAAAAATAATAGGCAGAATAAAAAGAAATCGAAAAGCCTAATCATTATTAGCAACTTTCAGGATTACGCGCCCCAGTGTTTACTCACTTTAATAACTGATAGTGAAATATCATTAATAAAGTCTTGCTTATTAATTGGTACATCTATTCTACATAGAAATCTTTCTATATGCACATCACTATAATTGTACCTTAGAATCGAAAGTGCCATTTCATAGCTTTTTAACAAATCGAATTTTCATCAGTTACGTAATTCATTAACTTTTATAGATTTAAAAGTTCTACCTAATCATGTTCTGGAGGTAATTAAGCTATGCGATCGTTAAATTCCTATTTAATAGATTAAACAGTAGTGAAAAAGAAGGTGTCAAACTAAACAGTCAAACTAAATTACTACATAACAATCAGCGAACTAGCTTAACACTGTCTTTGTATTATAACTGACACTGTATAGTAATAGAATATTATATAACGAAATGAAAGTGTAATTATCAAAGAAAATCCTATTATGCTTCGTTTTTAGAATCGTATTCATTAAAAATGTCGCTTTATCGCGCGAAACTTTCCACTAATAATTATGACTAAAAAGAAAAATGAGTAATATGAAGAATTATTTCAGTATTATCAAAGCATTTAAACGAGTTAAAAGTGTAGATATTCCATGTATTAAATACATGTGACAAAATAATTTCATGAGCACACGTGTAAATTTATGATTTAGGTTCTTTCATCAAACTACTTCTGTTAACTCTGGAAAAATAGGCTACTATTTACTTTTGAAGATTTTAATTCTTTTTCTTCTTTTAATAAAATAAAATAAAATTTATTTTTGCCAATTAGCAAAAATCACTCAATACAGAAAATACATGTAAGCAACTTTATTATTTTATATTTGTACGGTAGTGATAATATTCTGGTATATTATATAGCATTTTGTAATTTGAAATTCGAACGTGCCAATGTAATACGTATAATGTAAACATGAAAATATA
>JAPYZR010006555.1:0-13828 GCA_030522945.1 Trichopria nigra
CGAGGATTGAATTTATTGATTTTCATGTTTATGCGAAATGAAGAGTGAAAATGTTTGAAATTGCACCGTTGATATAATACTTATCTGGCTGGTAATATTATTGTTTTCATTGTCTTCGATCATCATGTCTTTTTCTTTCCACTTTGATTTCTTTTTTTATATATTGCAGTTTCTACTATACTTCCAACTTTTGTCAAAATCTGTTTGAGCTTGCAGCACTTTTCGGCGCTTTTTATTTATTGTGGATATGATCGTTATTTTTTTGACTTTGTTTAGGGATATTGTACAGTATATTTCTATATTTTTATTTTCTAAACAAAAAATTTCTGAAAGAATATCGAAACAATTAATAAACCAGATGTAGACAAAAATGGATGAATATTAGACGAGAACATTTGACGAAAATGGACTTCATTGCTGTTTTTAGGATAAATGTTACATTCGCTTATAAGAATATTGGACGACTTATGTGACAGGTGGTTTAAGGGGTTCTATGGTAGAACTGTTACCCGTGAACTCGCCAATAAGAAAAATGTAAATTAAAAATGATTGAAACGTTTTTTTTTTTTTTAATTTGAGCTTTGGAAGGGTGATTCTACATAACAATACAATTCTCGAAAAATTCCGGTGAAATTGCTTCAAAATTAAATGCGAATTATACGAATTATACGAATTATACGAGTAATATATTGAATAATTTCTTGACAAAAATAGCATGGAAAAATATTTTTAAAAATCTTATCCATTTCTATCAACCTTTCCTAGCAGGGTAGATTTCATTCATTTTTACAATCACCGCATAATATATCATTGTCGACTATAATCCATCTTTTACTATTTTTCTTCGGTTTTTCAATTTGGATTATTAAACGATATAAACATTATATATTGTGTATGTAACGGTATATATATATAAATATCTATATTCTGACTTTTTGCGTTTGCTGGGTTATATGCATTTGATTCCAAATGACTTTTTCCAACAGTATCAACTCGGGATTAACTATACACGTAAATGTTAAGTCCTGCACTCCCCTGTGAATATTAAATTTACTCTCTTTAATATATAGCATGGAAGATGTGAACGATTAGCATTGCTCCAAATGAGCCCTTCTGGACCCCGGGTCACTTCGTTTAGTTGGATTATGTTTCCCAAATCCCTCCATCTGTCGTGAAATATGGGCTGTTTGCACTTCTTTTTTACTGATTCCCAGTTAAGTTAACGACCATCTTATCATATCGGGGATTAGGAATCAGTATACCTCAAAATCTGTAGTGTTAGCCTTGGAGAACTGTGAACGCATTTTCAACGCCTAAATTCAGATTTTACAACGGGTCGACGGACGTTTTCACGCATTCGAGTAAGATCGGAAATCGTCACGCTAATAGTCACAATTTACTTTTCTCGAGGTTGATGATATACATATCAACTAACGTCGCGGTAATTGTTTCGAAATCATTTATACAACGATTGTGTACAAGTTAAGCAAATAAAAAAAATTTTTTTTTCAACGCATAAGACTTTAAGAGCGTTTTTCTCAAAAATTTGTATATAGTCGGTGTCTTTCGTAACTAAAAAACTATTAGCCTGATAATGTATGCAAATTTTGCACCATTTTTTTATAGACAAAAATATTCGGTCGTAAAATTCCTTTTTTTTCGTTTTATAGCTACAAAATGACAGAATTTTCTTAATAAAAATCAGCTTTTGGAAATAAAATAAAAAAGCTTATTTTTGTAAATGCTCTTCGGATGTTACAATATATTATATGCACAACTTTTGTCATTGAATGACTTTCATCAGTGTCTAAAAAAAACAATGTCAGAAAACATGGATTTTTTATACCCTCTTAATCCTACTACGACTTTAATGAACGACAGCCAATCACAGGCAACGTTTTCATGGAGACATCCTATGTTTTCTTCTTGGATATATATACTTGTTACGTTTGAATTGGGGTCGGTCGTTTAAGACTGATTTTATTGCTTCATTATTTCGCCCATCTTTAAGGATCGACACTGAGTCTGGCAAAAATATACGATAAAACATGATAGGAAAACTGGTTTTCTATGTTGTTTTTGTCCATTTTCCTGACGTGTTTTATCGTATGTTTTATTCAGTATTGTAGTCGTAATTATAATTTTCGTCAATTAAAATTATAATGTTTACAAGTTCTTTTTACATTTTTTATAAATGTCCTTTATTATTAATGTAAACTGTTTTTCATGCCATTTTGTTTAGATTTCTTGTTAACATTCTACAATATATCAATAAGTATATTATTATGTTATATATATATATACCACGTTTAACAATTTATAATTTTTGACAATTCATTCCAATTAAATGAAGTTTTATGATTTATTAAAATAAATTATCATTTATTTTTGTTGATTTTCGTCAGTTTGAGACGTCAATATAATGAGCAAATTTGTTACGTATAATGTAGATTATAACACGAATAAAAAGGTTTGTTAAAAAACTATCATATACGAAAATCGATTAAATATTTGTAAACTAGAATAGCTTTTCATAAAAGTTAAGCCAGTTATACCCTAATGTTTCTTTGTATTACAACAAAAATATAAAATACAAAATACTATAATAACAAATTTCTGAAGTGGGTCAATAACAGGGATGGCTGAAACGTTAATTTTGGGCTTTCTCTAATACAACTCACACTTCGATTCTAAAATTCAATAATTTTTTTCACTATATATGATAATAGACTATGCCTAATTTTAATACGGAACAAAATTAGAAGTTTAAATTGCTGTGTTTTTCAACTTTTATAATTGTTCTAATTTTGTTGTTGTTTCTTCCTTTCATTTTCCACTTTTTTTACATTTCTTCCTTTTTCTTTCTTTCTCTTTTCTTCTTACAATTCTTTTCTGTCATTCTTCTTATTTTCATTTCTCTCTATTATTATTGCTTCCTTTTTATACATGTCTTACTTGTTATTCATTTCTTTTATATATTTATTTATTTATTTATTAATCTCCGGGCTGGACGCCTTTTTACAATATATACAAAAAAAAAGACAAAGAAAAAGGTATACTTGTATATTTGCATATTTTCTAATCTTTTACGTGTTTAAATCCAAGCCTGCTAGTTGACAAAGACAAAAAACAAATTCATATTTGTAACTCCACTATATTATAATATACTTAAATCCATCACGATTAATTTTCATGCAATTAATTCAATCCTTTTGTACTCATATTAATTCAAACCTAATCATACCCGAGAGAAAAAAGTTTAGATCAAATTAGATCTGAATTATGGCCATATCTGCACAGATATTACTGGATCAAATAAGATCTTATTCAGATCTAATTAGATCATTGACTTTGATCTTGATTTTTGTTTCGCGGGTATGCAATTAAAGGTTGCTTTTGGGCTACAATTTTTGAAAAAATCATTTTATTTATTTATGTTTTTTTCTCTTTTTGTAAATATCATATAAATATTAATAAATCCATATTAATAGATTAATAAATACTAATAAATTAATAAATTCTAATAAACTATTTAATATATCATCAAGGACACGATTCCAGAATGTTACAATTTAATAATAAATAAATTATTTATTATTATGTATTTATTTAATTCCTTTTTAACATATAAAAAAGAATTTATTAATTTCTCGCACGGTATATACCGGTATATATATATATACATATATATAATGAAGATTACATATATGTATGTAGTCTTCATAAACAATTTTCTGGATTATTGAAATAATCTTTCGTGATTTCCAAATCAATTTACACATTTCTAATATTGAAACGAGTCGGTTAGAAAATGTTTTCGTCCAACGAAAAAATAATTTTCAAACACAATTGCAGTTAAAAAATTATTTAATCAGTAAAAACAGATCGACGAGACCAGAAACTCAAGCATCATTAGTATTATCAGGAGGAGGAAGGATTATAATGTCTGGCCCAGGCATGGCAGATTAAAGTATATAGCTTTTTCTTCAGAAAAATTTGTAAAAATAAATTTAAACGTAATTTTCTGTGAACCACGTTAAAATAAAAAAACTACATTACCGATCATATCCATTTTTCAACTTGCGGTTAACGTATGAACTAGAATCGTTATGATCAGTAATAAAATTTCCGATTCTTCTAACCTCAAAAATTCTTTTTTTATTTGGTAAAAAAACATTCTAGTTCATGCGGTAGCCACTTGAACAAAAATTAATTTGGCGTTTTCTTTTCTTTTTTCAGATGATCCAGTCGCCGGATATTAGGTCCACCGTCATTTCTTATGTTTCCTTAAAAATAATATATTACCTCAAAAATGAACGTCACGAAACAACTGAAAAAAGTACTACTGTACTCTCAAAGTATCAATACATAAATCGAAATTTCAAAACGAAGTATTCTTTCTTTCTGTGAAACGAAATGTGCTTAAACAATTTTTTGCTTTGAAAATTATAACCTAAAATTCCCCTTACAATAAAAATTGATTTATTATGAATTGAGTTAGATTGAAATGAATAGAAATTAGTTCATGAATGTATTGTGTTACTGTTTTTTTTTATTTGGTCAAATTTTCCACTTCCAAGTTCATGTATTGCATTGACGTGTTTGACATAAACACGAAAATAAACCGAATACGACACACCTCTCGTAAACATCTCATCTTAAAGTTACAATAACATAAAACCCTATTATAGCGAAACTTTCTAATCATATATAAATTACAGAATCCCTTAAGACGACGTCTTATTTATTAGCGCCAGCAGTGACAACAGAAATGACCCTTGTAACGACTCTCAGAGACCATCTGTATACGTTACTCGGTATGCAGGTAGTCATTAATTTAAAGTCCCTTAAATCAATCTTTTTACTACTTGGGTCCGTAATCCGCGAGTTACTGTTGACTAAATGTTTCAACCGACAGACTTTTAACGTACAGTATTTCGTATATACGGTACAACAAATTTATCGCGAAATTTATTCAATTCTAAAAATGCACTAAACTCATTTTCAAAGATCTAGTTTACAGAGATTACATTGTTTTTAAACTTTGACATTTCAAATTTTATTACAATGTATATATAATTTTAATACGTATAATTTTTATAAAACATAAATACTTTTATATATGCGGATAAGCAATTGGTAACCGCCATGAATGTAGATGGCAGCAGGGCAACTATACATGAGAAATACGTATATAATATAGATGTTAATAAGATGATAATTAATGCCCAATGGATGTTTCCTCTCAACCTCATCATTCGCCACTTGCGACATGCGATAAAGTGCGAAGTCCACCCACACATCTTCTACGAAAGGTACATAGTTCGTTGTCCTGTAATAGATAGCACATTCTCCTTTTAAGAGTATAATTAAAGTTGTAAACTTTAGCCACCAGGCGTCGCTTTCCAGAATGACTACCATTCGTTCAAGGGAAGGCATTTGCTCCTCAATAGTGTTTTCTTAATTGTACTATCAAAGTGTTTTATTATATTATTCAAAATGTCACCAGTGGGTCCAAGTATATTATTTCCCATCTCTCCACTTTTCATGCCTGGCAAAGTATGTCCCGAAATCAAAACATCAAATTATTCAATTTTTCGGCTTCTGCTATACATAGTTTCATTTCAAAATTTCGATATCGAAGATAGGAATGACCAGTAAATAGGCTGGACCGATTGATCGTATATCCTGGTCGAAAAATGTGAAAGATGATGGAAGGAGCGTGCTACGGGAACGAACACTTTATGCGACTATTCCTAATTTCCTTGGTGCTCCCTATTGTACTGGTCTGCAATCCTCCCCTGTCGTTAACGTAATCACCCGCTTTCCCTGTCTCGCAATGACACAATTCGATTACTACCTCTTTGTTATTACACCACGGGTTCCATTAACAGGGACCAGTCGGGTATACTCGGATCATGGTTTTCGTGTTTTATCATATATATATATACCGTAAAGAAAAGAGTACATTGCTATACTTTTAATTTTTGTATATTTTAGTGATTTCTTTACTTCGAGTATGACTAATCTTTTTATAACTAAGAAAACTCCCCTTATTCTATATTTTTCAATCTAGTGGTGGAATCCTATATTCAGAGCTCCAACAGATTTGGCTCCAAGGCTAGTGGGATTAGAGTAAAATTATAGTCCAGGGCGTTGGCGATGAACAGCTATTAGATGGACTAACCATTTTATTTGTTGCCCTAACCAATCACAAGCAACCGTGGTGCACATGCATCAGACAATTGATGGCTACCATATCATGGTACAGTCTATGGTGTCAGTTTTATTTTTTATTTTTTGCTATCATAACCAAGTCGTTTCTGCCGTTATATTCGGCGAAGATCGCTGAGGAATGAAACTACTCAGAACAACTATTTCTTCATATCGTATGCGAGGAATTGTCCTACATTACGCGGGATGGTTCCAATCAATTCCAATCAATCACGGAGATCCTGAAAAAAATGAAGGAAAAAGATTAACGTCAAGCAAGTCCAACACGTTCACTCCCACTGAAATTATAATAGATCGAAGTTGATGGCATTCGTTTAGCTTTTCCTCTCCCTTCAAGGTCCTGTCCGGTGAGGAGCGACGCACATCGATAAAACCAATTCATTCACACCAGGAACATGCATCAAGTACATAATATTTTGGTACGCACGTTACACGTAACAATAACATTTTCGACAAAAGAATGCCAAACAATTCACAATAATGTCCCCGAGGATAAAACATCCAGATGGCCCCTGAAAGAGACTTCCCTCCTTCCGAGTATAGAAAGTAAGTAGACGTAACGTATCAATAGCATAATGTATAATTCCACGACTTTCTCTGATCGTTCCCTCAGCAGCCACATATGTTTTCTTTTTGGCTGACGAACGACGTCCAAATCGCGAAGGCCGTTCGAGTTCCGCAAATCCGATGCGCAGACCGTGTTGACAGGGAGGTCCCCGCACTATCCAAAAAAGAAAACTTGACAAGTCCCAAAGTCGAAATTTCGATTCGAGAAAGAGCTCGTTCGGTCGACGACGGCTCGGCCGTACAAGTTGGATGGAGGAGGAGGAGGCGGCGACGATGGAGGAGGTGGCGGTGAAGGGGGCACTCGGATGATGGGGGGGAAGGGGGCGGGGGGCACACACTCGATTCGACTCGGCCACCGTCGTCGGTCGACTGATGACACCTGTGGCTCGACTCGGCCCCCACGATCAGTCCCGCCGCGACTCTCCACGCGCCTTCACACTGTCATCCTCGTTTCTCTCTCTTTCACTCGCTCGTAATCGCCTCTCGAGCAGTCCTCCTGCAGTGCGTGAGTGTGTTTTGACGTTTAACGGGCTGTGTGCTTCTCGCCGTCTGTTATTCTGATTGTGCGCGCGTGTATTCGCCGCCTTCTGGGCGCGCGCGACGTTTTGCGCAGATGTGCCGCTGTGTCTCGTTCCCGCATCCACGTGACGGATTACTATCTTCATCAGGAGGCACCCGAGGAACCGCCGGATGTTCCGGAAAACTCGAACCCGCAGGTGCAACACCGTCGGCGATACCTTCTCGTCTTAACCTCTTTTAAGTGTGTGTGCTCGATCTTATCACGTTTCGCGCCTCATTTTGGCCCGTGGCCGTGACCTCGGCGCGGAGCGGAGAAACACGGGCTGACGATTCGCGGGCGCGATTCGGGGATTCGAAACTTCCAAGGCGGTTTCGGCTGATGCTGGCGGTGGTGGTATACAGATAGGCTATCCCGTCTCGTATTTGTGTGTGCATGTGAGCGTTCGAATTCCAGATTCGAAACAAGATGGCTGTCTTTTTAAAGGCCGCACTCGCGCCGTCGATTATATTCGCGCGCGACAGATAACCTATAAGTTCCCCGCAGACTCGGTGGGGTCTTGTGTAATTCGATGTAGCGGAATTATTATCTCTCTCGATCGTTCGTTCGTTGAATTCGAAAGTGACCGTTAGCCGATGTTTCCCTTCGTCATGTCGTTTCGCCGATCACCGCGGTGCGAAAACTCCACGAATATATACATGTCCCCTAAAACCACAGTTGCATCGCTGCAGGAATATCCCTATGTGTGTGTGTGAATATTGACACTGACAAGTTTTGGGATAAACTTCTTTGCCAGGCCCCGCGACCAATCAGATCCAGAGCGCAAGTGTGCCACGTGGAATTTGGCGATTTTCTAAATTTATGAAAATGTAAGGAACAACGTCACGATCTTAATTTCGAAAGTTTCATGATTCCGTTCCACGACACCTGAGCTACAGCCTTTCGGTACTAGAGTTTTCCACGATGAATGAAATTTCTTTGAACGTACGCCACGTTACAATCAGGAAGGTCCAATCAGACATCCGAGGTTTTTGGAAGACAACAAGAGACGGATAGATCAGAAAACACCACTGACAGTTGTTTTCTTTATTTTTTCTGCATTGTCGTGCTTAAACTCGAAAAAATCTCGAACGTCTGCTTGGTAGTTTCTCCATTTGTCCGATGGTTGACTTCTGCCCATATCTTTATTATTGTACAATATGTTCTGTACACATAGAGGGAGTTTGCTGATCATTAATGAATGATGGAAAGTTTGGAACAAATTATTGTTATTTAACGATTCTACTGCACCTTTCTAATTGTATCGTATCATTAGAGACTCTTTAATGAGATGAATACTCGATCAGTCGCAATTGGTCCACCGTGTATTGATGACAAAATGATTGGGCCAACGTTGCCAGATGATACCACACTTTTTCCTTTATACACTTCTATTTATCACCATGGCTGTTCTTAGTTCATGTTTGCATATCATCCACCTACAGATTTTGGAACTAATGTATAATTGACATGGGCAGGTAATGTTTACATATCTGCCCCGAGGAAGTGCAGATGGAGCACCGAAGGAGGAATTGGTCATAATGGTGGGGAGCTTAATTTTCTTAACTTTGGATATAGGATGGAAATCCTTTTCGGTTACTTTAATGTAGGTCATCGTATTTTAAAGAAGTGCACCTCAATCAGTAATACAGATGTGAACAAAAGCATAAAACAAAGACTGAAATACCCTATCGCCAAGATCACAAATAGTTCCTAACCTAGCCTAACGTATTGTTCGTATGGAATGATGTACGTAAATTATTTAAATTCTTTTACATTTAAAATCATGTTTACATGAATAAATATGCGAACTGTCGTTTGATGATCCCATTCGCACACTTGCTTACGATTTATTCGCGTAAGAGCTTAACGATCGATTCCCAACAACTTATGGTGGGGAGGAGGATCGAGGAGAGTCTATGGACAGGCATACACTTGTATGATTTTCCGTCCTTCGAATCCACGGCAGATAAAATTCGTTGATCATCTCTATTTCGAAATTTTACAACAATTAAAGAGATTCCTTTGCAATCTTTACATTGGTGATTTCCAAGTTTTTGTTCGTATTCTATAATCTTCACTCCCCTCCATTGTGTCGTAGATATCTCCTCTGCTACGCTTTTATGCTTAGGATCAAGTATTTAATTTTTTGTGAAGGATGCAGATACGAAGAAAGGCTGCAGACTTCAAGGTGGCAAGAAATCATGGATGACATTTCAGAATATAAATTATTTTTTAAACAGTTTCCAGAAATGAAAAAAATACTGCAGGATATAAGGATTACTGCGAGGAACCGGTCAGTTCAGTGAGAGACGTAGTAGAAATAGGAACAAACGTGTTTCTATAGAAAGAAACGGAGCAGGGACGATGATACTGTTTTTAAAGAATCTTCACGGTGGCAACTACTGATCAATAATATGTATGTGTTTCGGAACATGACAGACAAACCAACTGGACAACGATGTTTCAACCTAGTTATTTGTGACCCGAAATTCGTTGACCTTCAAACGTAAATATTGCCCATCATTTCCTAGATTGAGTCGAAAGTTTTTTTCCGTTGCTTTTAACTATCTATCATTCTGCATTTACCGTTGCTAGACTTGACATTTGTTCTTATTCCCATCGTTCATTTTGGATCTACGGAGAGAATTTGTCTCGACCGTAAATGGATAAATAATAACTCTGAAGATATAGAACAATGTCATTGTAAATGCATAAATCTCAAAATAGGAGAAACCCATGAATAAATTACTTGGGTGTCTCTTCAAACGTGGCAACACGATTAATATCTATGGAAGTGTCAACGTTAAAATTAGATCGAAGACAAGAGTTGTAAAATCGGCAGAGTGATCACCGAGAACCGCTCATCTCGTCATATAGACAAGAAACGACCTTGTAATTGGATGACATTGATCACTTGATGACGATTGACACTTTTTAAATTCCCTGAAATACAATAGTAACAAAATCTTGGTATTTTTTTTTAAAACAGTCAATATTAGTAGACTATTAATATATTATGTTTAAAGCAGATGTGAAGTTTGCATTTATACAAAAAAAAAACTAGTGTATACTGATTTTGATCTAGGAAGACTTTGGAATTGCATCAAAAATACAATCGAAGCAGAATAAACGATGATTGACTATGAATATAGTTGACAAATTTAATATATTGTGTTTCTCAGTTCTTTGAATAAATGTCTCCAGCTGTGATCAAAACAGCTAATTACGAACAAGCGCTCTTTTCATGCGTATGCGACATACCTCGTACTTGCTATCTAACAACTGAATTATTTTTTTTAAGTTAGACGATTCGTCTCATTGATTTCTCTCCTAAAAATATATATATTCTTTTTAATTATCAGAAAACATAAAATGTTATTTGTGAAAAAATAAAATGTTTTTTTTTTTTTTTTGCATAATCGTGAAATTGATTGCATCCCAATGCAGGAATGTAATTTTCTCAAATTTCAATGGAATAAGTGATGTAACGACCTTTTTCTTGTTACATCATTTGGATATTAAATGATGACGAATTGCGGTGATATAACGGTTCTTCAGGTGGTTCGGAAGTTCCGCCCTTTGCTTTCGCTGGGATTTAAATGTAACGGGATTTTTCCGGTTACATTTTCGTGATGCATCTCTTATATGGAACTGTCGGATTACTGACCTTGAATTTTATGTATGGTTGATGGTTATCTAATTTGATAAGCGTTACGCAATTTGATTATTCGTAGATGCAATTTTTATTACATTATTTTTTCCTATGTGGAATAATCGCATAACAAAAATACTTACAAAATAAGCGAATAAATGTAGTGTAGTAACACTAAATTAATTAATTTGGATTATCAACTAACTTGAAAATAATCAAAAAAGAATACTTGAATAAATAAAAATACATTTTATGTAGTACATAAAAAAAGACAGATTGAAAAGTGGATTAAAGAGGATTAACAAGAATAGAAAGGATTAAGGCAGGAATAGAAAAGAGGATTCATGTTTTTAATGAAAAATACTTCCGAATCCTTGTTAACCCGAGTTTTGATGTTCCAAACATTATTTTTGCTATTATTTTCATATACTGTTCCTAAGGATTTGAAAAAAAAGTTTTAAATAAATTTTATTTTTTTAACATTTTTGAAATTATTATTACTTTTAATCGAAAGTATTATTTGGTTACAAATAGGAGCCTAAAAGTACAGTCCATTTAAGACTGCTACTATATATATCCATAATTTGCTAATTTTATACTTCGTATTATTTTGATATAAAATCGAATAATTTTATAGAAGCAATTTTGTAATTAGCGTACTGTCAGATTGCGCTCGTTAAAAATTATAAACTGTATCATTTAGTTATTTTCTATTTTTATAATACTATTACTGCAAGCAGTTACTATTATTACTAAAGTAATTATTCTTTAGTATTAAAGCGCTCGGTCGATAATAGCCTCAACCAAAAAATTAAAAAAAAATCTATTTAATTTAATTCACACTTTTTATGTTAGAAAGTGGTCTTGTCGAATATATCGGTGTTTTTTCTTTTTTTTGTCGATCCGTTAATGTTATCGTAAATAATATAATATATCAAAATATTTAAATAAATATTTGCAATATACAATAAATATGTAATGCACTCGTGTCTATAATTTTTTTATCTTATTAATTAGTTACATAATTAAAAAAAACATAAATTTTCTCGTAAATAAAAAAAAATGTATATATAATATATAATAAAAAATTTAGCTATTTCCTATTCGTGTAATATAAAACAGTGATCTAATGTCTTGAATGGACACAAAAATAATTAAATAAAATAAAAAATTATCCTATACTTACTTATTTAATATAGACGTTGGATAATTGAAAACGAACGTTCTATAAAATTCTCAATAATCTCATTTTTGTAAACAACTTCACCGACTTAAGGACATTAGAATTTCCTTAATTAAAATATTTAAGGTTATATATATTTATCGGTAACAAGAATATATTATGAACGGTTCAATCGAGTGTTTCCATGTTTCTTAGCCGTGAAGAACATGAATTATATCTTAAATCTTATAATATAAAAGAAATTACGTGCACTTTGTCAGGTTATAATTCGTATATAAGAATGTGATTATATTGACATTAAGATTTAATTGTCAACTCCTTATTTACCATAGCTCATTATCGAGAATAAAGTGATATTTATAATTTCGCAATATTTAATATTTTAATCGTACACAATTAAATCTTTTTACTCTGTATTTTTTTTTTTTTTTTTTATTGCTTATCAAATTTATACAACACATATCGTCGTGTTTGTATCATTAGTAAAACATATCTATAAATATATATATATATTTCGAGCAATTTTTTATCAATGAGTATCTATACAGAAGCTCCGAAACTTAAATTGTAAATTGTTATACAAAACGACACTGTGGTCGCTAATAACCATATGTAAGGTGCATGCGACCTAAAATAAACAAAAAAAAAAAAAAAAAAAAAATCCGCCATTTTGGAAAAAAAAAAAAAAAAAAATCCGCCATTTTGGATTTTGAAATATTTACCTCGAATCAAAATCGCAAAATCTAACAAGGAAATCCGCGTCTTCGAATAATTTTTTACATTCGATCCTTACGCCGTTTGCAAAATAACAGTTTTTAGATTGCACTAAACTTAACCCAAGAATAACCTTATTGCGATTTCTTCATTTTACGCCATAGAAATTTATATACAATATTCTTGATGATGAAGAAATGGGGCTCTATAAATTTTCATACCTGGAAATGTTTAAATTTTGTGTTTTTTAATTAACGACTACACGACTTCATGACTTCATTTTGCCGTCCAAATTTGTGAAATTGAACTGATGCGATTTTACAGACATCGAGGAAGCCATTGCATTGTAGAAGGCCTGCAACGAGAGATATGAGCCATCTTTGAGACACCAATCGGATACAGCAATATAGCGTGACAAAACCAACAGACCGAAAATCACTACGTTTTATTTTCCGCAATAGAACAAGTTTTACGCCAGAATTCCTCCGAAGTTTCGTTTCCTGCTCGAATAATATGATCTTTTACAATCACTTCGCGATTTTACTCCAGAATCTTTTCAGCAAGTATATATACAGTCCAAAACATTTATTTGACATTTTTCGTCCATGTAAATCATTTTCATTTTCGTCGAAGAATTTTTTGATTGTCTAAAACTGGGTAATCGTTCCTTTTATTTCGTTTATATTATCTTGACTATTATCTTGACTAGTATCTTCACGGAAATAAATTGTACGAAAATAACTAATAAAAACATTGTACGTAGAAACAGAACAAATGTATTATTATTATCTTTTATACAGTGTAGTATGCAGTTCGATGAGCCCGAAGTTGTGGTTGATGACACAATTGCTTCAAAAACAAAATGGCAGCTCACGGAACGAAAAACCCTTACATTTTTAGCCGTTTCAAAGTTATCTCA
>JAPYZR010006559.1:0-26443 GCA_030522945.1 Trichopria nigra
TAATCTTACGAGAGCAAACATTGTGATGATCAACCGCAGCAGAGCAAATCACTATAACCTTGCGGCTTCTCTTCATCGTGTTAACTTCATAAATAACGCCACATGCCAATGTAATACAGGCGAACAAGATCTCGATCACATACTTTGGCACTGTCCATTATACATAAACCAAAGAATAACACTTGTCAATTAACTAAAAAATAAGTTAAAAGGAAACCCTCCGCAAACTGTTAAAATGTTACTTATCAACGCAAACCCATCTATTTATAAAATACTTTACATGTTTTTCGTTAGTTGTAAGTTAAATATATATCAGCTACACCAAATGTATAAATTACATCTCACAAACGTATATAATGTACCTCAATATTTGTATATGAATGCTAAATAACTATTAAGTTAATAAAGCTTAACAATAAAAAAAAAGTATATATATATATATATATATATATATATATATATATATTTTAATGTTTCATAAAAGTATACGTTTTTTGAATACTCGCACTTCTTTTAAATACTTCAATATATATACATATTATGTATAAAAATGACTGCTCATTATGTAAGGAAATTCTTTCAATGCCTTACTTGTATTTAGAATAATCGCACTGATAACAGTATAATACGTTCATTTTTTATATATATCAAAGTCCCTCTATATTTTTATAAACTTCATATTTTTAAAGGATTTCGCGACAAAGGATGGAACTTTGCAGTAGTAATTGGCATATTGTATACACGAGCATCGAACGTGAACGTAACCGAAAAGCACATTCTGTAGTAGAATTGCGAAATAAATTGCATCGCCATTTTTCATGAAAATAGATTGATTGCAAATTGATTCTTTAAAATTCGGAACACAAGGTCATTCAACTCAAATAAATGTACAGTTCATTTTGGACTTGTCATTTTCCACGTACGGTGCTTTTGACATTCTAAACCGTATATCGGTGTTTTTTATACTCTTGTAAATAATACATCAAGGTTTTATAGAATAAAAGTCTGCAACTATTTTTTTTAATGCTGTAACATTTCGATCTTTATATTCTTGATGGTATTTGTTGCGTTCAACAAACAAATGCAAAGTACAAAGGAAACGGATGTAATACTAACTGAGTGTAAAGTTATAAATTTTTGTCACATACGAGTATACAATCTTTATCATAACATGATGTAAAGGAAATCGATAGGAATTTGCCACTTTCGAGAAAATGCGACATCTATGGATATCTTTGCTTAATAAAAGTCATGGAGGAATGAATCCTTCCTTTCGTCACTATTGAACATAGCAATTTCTCTTAGATTGATTTTACCTTATGATATTTACGGAATTAATTGCAAATTTTTTTTACTGTATATGGTCATACTGCATTAATTTCAGACATCCCCGGTCAAAGTACTTCATAACACTACACGAAACTGGATTTTGACTTGAATTTCACCATCGAGTTTCAGCTGAAAAATTCACTCAAGCAAAACTTTCCTCCAGTTTGGCTGGAATCTAGTCTAATCAACCTTGAGATTCCCGCGATTTTTGAGCTGCATTTGTCAACTTGCGTTTCAATCTAGATTTTAGATTTGTTTGAAATCCATTCGAACTCGGTTGTAAATCAGTCCAATCCAGCTGGAAGTCAGTGCATCCAAAAATTGAAGTCGAAATTTGACCTGGAAATCCTGATGAACGTCTAGCTAAAAGTTTTCAAGGACATCTCATGACCATCCTACATCATAAGAGAAAAACAAGATCTGGTGCCCAGATCATTCAGGAAGTATCAAAATCCTAGAATATTCATTAAATTGAGCAAACACATCACAGTTACATCGTACATACATTTTATTTAAAGCTTGAACAAATTTGTGTTTGGAAAATACCGTGTGGCGTAACGAATTTTTTCCGCTCCTTATTCGCCTTAATCCCCCTCCCCGCTCCCGCCACTACTAAAGTGAGGAAATACCTAAGTCTTGCGCCGTCTTCCCCGATTTGCATGCGAGATTGCAGGAGACGCTCTTCCGCTCGGCACGTCCGCCGTAACTCCGCCGTCTTTCGAATCAGCCTGGCCGATCTAGGAGGAACCAAAGGTATCGTGTAACGTGACGGGGATCTTGAAGAGGCGCCGTTCCGCTTCTTCCAGCCGAGGCGACGAAGAGGCGATAAAAAAGCCGCAGAAACGTAATCGAGTCTACGAGAGGCCTTTAGGTGGCACCCGTCGCAGCGGTACCCAAGGGCTCGCAAGGGATGGCGGATTTACCCATTAGTAGCGAATTTCAATTCACGGCTGTTTATCATAAATTCGTTCATTTTGACTCTGGACTAATCTTTAGTCTTCATCTCGGCCCAACCGCAATTTAATCTAATCTACCTTGATTTTAATAAGAACGATTCGAGTCACAATTATGTACATTGCTATTGTAGCCAGTGCCGAACAGTTTTCACTAATCATACATGATTAAAGATAATGTATAATCAACTGGACTGGATTCATTATTAGGTATCCAGTTTATCCCGAGTTATTGTGTCTGATTACACGCGTCTAGGTCACAGTCGACTTTTCGTCCTGGAACCGGCATTGGTTGTGTACTATATTGTACATAATCATTAAATTGTGTATTTTTTCATATCTGCGTGACAATATACCACGTCATGATTCATAATTTAACACTAATTATCACTAATTGATGACGGTCAGTCCGATTAATCGAGATCCGAGTGAAATCGTTATGAAATATTCTCGGTGTTCGGGATTCTTTCCATCAAATATAAGAATATATAGGGTCGGAAAATCTCATGAATTTCTCATATCGCTTTGTTACCAAGCTCTCAGAATTTCGGGAGAAAAGTCACGCTGTTTTCTGGTTGTTCGTCGCGCTTCGTTCATCGGGGACAGCGCATCAGGGCTGGGGTTGCATTCGAAATCCGTTATCCCGAAATCTAGAAGGGTCCGGAACCGCGCAATCCTTGCCGTGTAACACGGTATAAACCGTTGTAACGTCGGTTACCAGTTAGTGCGCAGAAGCTCGCAAAGGATTAGATTCGATTACCGGTCCTAGTATACTGGCTGGAATCCTACCGCTTCGTGCATACATATCCATCAGAAATTAGGTATCTCGCCGATCCGTGCGTGTTCAGAATAAAGCGTGGAAAGTGTCTACGGGTGACTCGTTTAAATCGATCCGCGCCTATAATATCTCCGCAAATATCTCTTCGTTATTCCAACTGGGGGTCTTTCTTCGCTTCTATTCAATTTGCCATTAATAGTTCCGACCTCGAAAATATATATACGATTCCATGTCAAGTGACGCAAAAAATTGCTCGTACAATATTTCCCTTTCATGCTTGAAGGGGTTAAATTGTCACTCGCCATGCACGTAACACGGCTCTCCAATAATTTACAGTGTGTAAGACCTGCATCAACGTTTATTCGGATACGAAAAAGCCGCAGTGGCGAGAGACAAAAAAAAAAACAAAGCAAAGTCGTTACCCAAGCATTTTTGGCAAAGCGCGGCGCAAACGTGCACACCGCACCGCTGCTAAAAAAAGCTTCCGCAAGCTTTGCTTTCGAGCCGGCATGTTATTCAGATTTATTCGGTTTGGGCGACGGGAGAGAAGAAAGGAGATACCAGACGAAGATTTTACATGATCCCGAAAACATGCTCGGTTCCCCAAGCACACGTGGGCGCACACAAGCGGCCGTCGACAAACAAAGCATAATATCGGAAAGAACGCGGCGGTTCGGTAGCAGATGCCGTGGGCATAACAGTTCCCGCTGCCGACCTTATTTCGCGGGCCGGTGAGGATAGGCCCTTATGAAAGTCCATGACTAAGGTATTAACATAGGGAAGCTTCAATTTCGGTATTTTTCTTTCTTACACTGCGCAGATTTATAAATTCGGGATTCAAATTCAAGAATATATAAATACTTTCATTGCTGGTTACGATGTCATGAATACATTACCAAAATATTCAGGAATTCAGGAAAATATTTCGGTGAATGAGAATAGCAACCATCCAGAATTGATATTTGCACTTGAAAAGAACAACAGCTTAACATTCGTGGACTATTCACGAAGGAGAGTGAATAATTACTAACAAATTGGTGCAGAGAATCCACCTGTTCTGGCAACTATTTGAACTTCAGTTCACTCTTACGAAAAGAGGAATAATTACAATAACAGACGTGGACAGAGCAATTTGACTTGCAAATCAGATATTACGCTCTAACAATTTGAAACACATTTATTACAAAAAAAGAAACGAAACAAATGGTTGCGATTTTTCAATTTATATCAAAAACCACGTATACAATAGTTGGAATATTGGAAAACAAAGACATAGTTCATCTGAAAGTGAAAACAACAACAAATTAAGAACCTAACTTTTCAAATAGTATAGTTGTGGATTTAATAATTAATCTCGAATTATCCTGAAAACAAAAATATTTTTGGCATTTTAAGATTTTAAGTTTTATGTAACCAAATTTTAATCGAATCAATGCATACTTTTTTCTGAATGGATGTATGAAAAATTCAACATCAAAATAATCAATATTCAGCTCGTTTCAATTCTGAGGAATAATGCTAACTAAATAAAGTTAAGTTTATTAAAGAAACCAGGTTAAAAAGTTGAAAGTTAAAAACCTCAGGATGGACAGAAGTATTCTTCTTCTTTAGCCTTATCAACATTTGTCCTCGTCCCCTATTTTTTGAGAAATTTAAGATTAAATACAATGCAGCTGATTTAATATATATATATATATTCGTGTGTATATTTATATATACACACTTCACTTTGATGTAAAGAAAGATAAATATAAATATGTAGTATAAATTCTTATACTATTTTGTAATATACTGTAGTTGAGTTTCCCATATATATATACGGTTGCAATATGTTTTGAATCATAGACATTTACTCCAGATTGGAGATTAGAGAATCGGAGATGTCTGTACTTCTGATTGGTCAAGTTTAAAAAATCGATGACTCTTTCATTCGATATAGAATTCCGATTATTTAGAGTACTCATTCATCATTTTCCTCAATAGACTGAGAACGATAGTACACTAGTACAATATTTTGTTCAAGATCACGATTATCTCGATTTGTAATTGGTCATTAAAAAAAAAGAAAACGATAATCTTTAGATTCGGTATTTTTTCCCGTAAATTTTGAATATTTTTTTATAATTATTGTGACATGTCTTTTAATCAATTGAGTAATTATAAGATTTCTTAAATTTGGCATATTTATTTTGTAAAAAATCGGGGCTGGACTTCTAATTGGTCAATTTTAAAAAACCGATGACTGTTTCATTCGGTATAGAATTTTGAGTATGTAGAGTACACATTCATCATTTTCCTCAATAAACTAAAAAAGATAAAAATTTTTGAAGTTCCTGTACATTATTTTGTTCAAGATTATTTCAGCAAATTTTGGGCCATTTTTTGATATTAAATAGACAAAGTTATGCGTGTCTAAAATCTTTCGTGATCCTAAAAACTAATCAAATCTTAGTTGAGCCAAGTAGATCGCGTAGTAATACGTATACGTACCAGATCAAGGACGGACATTTTTTTTACATTTTTAGGTAGATTATGATGTGAAACATGGACATTTGATGAAAAAAACATATGGTCATTTTTTCCACGAGTGACCAAATTCAGTACTTGGATCCGAACTTTTGGTTTGAGTCGAAGTAATATTACATATTGTCAGGAAATTTCCGTTTTGCACATATTTTGTATTAATCGAGAGAGAGAAAGAGACACAGTAAAGCAGAGAAAGAGACAAAGCAACAGAGAGAGAGAGAGAGAGAGAGAGCTCTATACGAATAGTAATACTGAGTCGAGACTTCTATCGTCCTGGAAACGCACATACGAAAACTAGATTGAACAACAATCGGACACAGTTGCGAAATACAAAAGATTCCCCAACAAAACTCATCGCCACGTGTGAATGGTCATCATCACATTCCGCGAGGATCTTCCACCATCATTATATCATCCATCTTTGATGATCATCGGCGTCCTCGCGGGTTTTCTCAAGATCGAGACTCCTGGCGATAGTAATCTGAAGAATCACCTACCCCAGCCCATCTGATAATCTGATGGCAGCAAAAGAAAACTGGATTGGCTATCAGAATGTTCAAAATCAGGAATCATTTCGAAAGTCTCTACTCTTTGCGTCTCTACTCTCTATTCTCAATAAATTCGGCCAATTTTAATGTTGAACGAACAATTAATCAGCTGACATTTGTATTCAATTATTTTTTGAACAATAAAATTATTTGGAATTAATAAAAAAAAAGTTACAATATATATGCGTATGCAACAAGATGTTCACATTGTTTGCATTAGGATTTACTGGAGACAAAACTTTTTTTTTAATTTCCCTGGCTTTACCGATATAAAATGTTTATTATGGTTATAAAATACTCCTGTATCTTGAGTGAAATTTTAAGAATTAAGGGTGAAGCCAGTGTCACTCTCGTTATATTAAGCAATTAAAAAATGACCGCATCCATAATAGTTATTTAATTATACGTATATAGTGTATGCCTAATACGTATATAGACTCGGGAGTAAAGAAATTACACCTCGCATTAAGGACCCAAGATATTACGAGCGCTTTTTCAATTCTGCGAGATCATTTCCCGCAGGGGGGCCGAAAGGGAATTACGCATAAACAAAGGGGTCGCGCGAGTTAAGGACAAAAAGTAAAGAACGCGCCGGCCACTATATATATACATAGGTAGGGCCAGCTTACAGGAGTAGCCCCGCCAGGGAAGATAACGATAATACAAAATGGCAGCGAGGTCATAAAAGCTCCGCAGGTGAATTTAAAATATAAATTCATGGTGGTCATGTGAATGGCGTCGGCCGCCGTACCCCCAATATCTATACGTCTATATAAGGCCGTAACGGCGCGGCGGCGTAGCGACGCGTGGTTATATACCGGCCGATAGCAATATCGGTCGGTCGAGTTCAAACCTCCGAGTGTTCCACCTCATTCGTTTTACGGCCCCGACGTAGTTCCCGGCGTGCTCATCCCCCTGTATTATTCCCGCCAAACGCATATGTATGTATGTATATATACGTGGATTCCGCGGCCGGCCCGCGTGCGGTATTCGATATTTCGAGGAATTTTTTTTCGATTTTCCGAGGAATTTTTCTTTTTTTTTTTTTATTTCCGTGACGCGCAGGATGGGTAATCGAAGCGACGCGTTCAGATTACGGAAATGGAAATTGATTTCGAGGATGTCGAAGACGAGATTTCTTACTAAGTTTTGGAATTTTTGTTGTTGTTGTATAGTAAGAACTATACTGATTTATTATCGTAATCTACGTATGGTTATATATATATATATATATATATATATATATATATATATATATAAAGGGCATTGCACTCATCGATACGACTGTGACCACTAATGAACAAGTAGTATATATACAGGGCATTGCAATCATCGATACGACTGTGAACGCTAATGAACAAGTAGTTACGTCTGTTCATGGTCAGACGTAACTCAATTTCACTTTTTGCCAGACACACGAATTCAATACTTATATGACCGTTTACTATATGTAATAAACGGTATACTATATGTATAATATGGTAAATAAGTAGTTACGTTTGTTCATGGTCAGACGGAAGTTTCAATTTTACGACCGTAACCTATATATATAATTATAGAAAACGGTCCTTTACTAAGGTCCTTTAGTCCTTTGGTAAGAACCGTATATATACATATGGAGTAAACGGTCAAATAAGTATTGAATTCGTGTGCTAAAAGTGAAATTGCCGTCTGCCCATGAACAGTCGTAACTACTTGTTCATTAGCGTATATGTCAACAGTCGTGTCATCGATGATTGCAATGCCTTCTACTATGGGCATAAAATAATAAATAAAATTATATCAAAGGGTTAAAGGGCAATGCTGCAAATGTATGTACCACCTTTTTCGTCTCATTTTTATTTATTTATTTTTTTTTTTTTTTTTTTTGCACACATTCACTCTTTAAACTCTTGTGTAAATTATTGGAATTTGGCGACATTGGCAATAATTGATGCATCTATACGTGCCTTATATTATAAGCAATTAACGCGAAGAATATTCTCCATACTTCGTTTTAAAAGATTTATTTTTTTTAGCATTTGTCGTACGTTAGTTTTTTTTTCGAAAAATAATTGTGGAAATTTCGAAAACTGATAACACGGAAAATTTGTCCGCCATTTTGAATTTTGAAAATCTGCCTTCGTAATCAGTCATCATGAAAAATGTAGAATTTCGTGAAATCGAGCTTTTTTTTCGAGACAAAGGCAAGGAGCTTATCCTTCCTTGGTTATAATAGCTTTATTAAACGGGAGCGGAACAAATTAAATTGCCGATATTTATCACGGATTTATGACGAATTGTCGAAAAGGCTTGTTTCCGTGAACTTAAAATTACTTGAAAAAAAAAATGCCACGCGATAAAAATCGGTAAAGAATTTATAACGCGTATAACAATCTGTTTCCCGTCACTCGCATGCCACGAGGGGCTTTTTACTTTACGTGGAAAATACATGATATTCACTTCCATGTTCGGGTCGACGAGATATTGATTACACCGCAGTAAATCGATATCTATGGTATAACGTACGACGAGCGATTATCCAAATCGTTCCCGAACCCTAAAGTCAAGCTTACATTATTCCAAGTCAAATAAATCGATAAACTTCGATCCTAACGACTCGCATAATATACGGACACTGTGCCATATGGTATGAAAAATGTCTAAAACCGTCATTAGAGTTCTATTTGCGAGAAGTAACATTTCTGAAATATGACAATATAATGTTCTGAATGGTTTTGATATATGAAAAAAAAAAATAAAATAAATGGAAATAGGAAATGTGTATGGTAAAGTTGGAGAATAATAACATTTCGAATTAGTATAATTTACGATGCGAACGAAACGTTCCTAGTTTGGTAAGTATATATATGGGAATTAACGCTTTACTTAGAACACAATTATGACAAAAAATATATAATATTATTATACTAACTATATAGTGTTGTAGAATCCCGAACCATCACCCGCCTTATGTAATTCCTAAAACCAGCTGAAACACCAGTGAGCTAATTTAGTGCTGATTTTTTTTTTTTTTTTTTACTTCGAACCATACCAAAGGTTGGAATAGAAGTATTGAATTTCGTCACTCGAAAAACAATGACCATATGTTTTTTCATCAAATGTTCATGTTTCATATCATAATGGACCTAAAAATGTAAAGAAAATAGATGTAAAAAATTTACGTGGACCACAGTTGTAAGTTGTTTCAACTTAGATCTGATTAGTTTTTTTTTTATATATATATATATGATATATAATACAATGGTGGCGGGAAATAACTTTAATCACGCATAACTTTATCAATTCAGTATATCAAAAAAATTGATTAATTGATCAAAATTTGCGGAAGAAAATACTGAATCTAAAGATCAAGTTTTGTTTAAAATGACCAATTGGAAATCGAGATACCCACAATCTTGAAGAAAATAATAATGTACTAAAATTCAAAAACTGGTATCTTTCGATGTTAGTTTATTAAGGAAAATGATGAATGAGTACTCCAAATACTCGAAATTATATACCGAATAAAAGAGTAGTCGGTTTTTTAAAATTCATATGCACCTGCATATGTAACAATGAAACTTATAAAAATTTTATTAACTTTTTGACTAAATTTGACTTAAAAAAAGACTAAAAATACGATTCGAGGAACGAAAATGAAAGTAAAAATGAAAAAAAGAACAATGCGGAAAGGGTATAAACTAAACAAATAATTTTAAAAATTCATGAAATTTACATGAAAATTGACGATATAGAGTCCCTGCGACCTTCTGCCTCCAACTCCAACAGAAAGTTGCACCAGTAATTCTGAAAATCGAAAACAAAATATAACAATGTGTCGACTCCTAATTGGTAGATTTAAACATAAGACGATTACTGTATGATTCGTAATATTTTTCCGAATAATTCATGGCCTTGTCTATTATTGTCCTTAACAAAGATACAATCTTTTGAAATTTCGCATATATATGAATCAGTTTTGATTTATTCAAAATTATTTTTACTTCTAACTGAACATTTTTCCGAGAGTATTTTGAATACTTATTATTGATAATTGATGAAAAATTGAACAAAAAACTACAATAGTTTGAAATTATAGACGACATTTCTTTTCTCAATAGTTGACAAAGTTTTTTTGGACACCATTCCACCATTTTAGAAGGTGTATGTTCCAAAATGTAATAAATTCTTCGTTCTACTTCAGCATGTCCAAAAAGAAGTTAGATAAGGAATTCCGTTTGTTCGTTCATTTTTTATTGCGTTTTTGGGTTCTGAAACACATTTGATTAAAAAAAGGGGTAATTTTATTCCCAAAGTGATAAAACTCAATACTTTGTCCGACCTCCAGCGAGGCTTCAAATCTTAATATTGAACAAACATTTAAGAAACAAGGATTAATTATGTTTTCCTTGTCTTTGTTTCGTGTCCTTCGTTCCGTCAGTTTTATCGTTTTTCTGAAATATATATATATATATAAATTTAAAACTAAATTTCTATTACTCCTTTAGTTTACTTTTGTTTCGTTGATTTCTTTGTTTCATTTTATATGAGATTATTTCTTTTATTTATAATTCCTTGATAGCGTTGTTTTATTTTGATTTTGATTGTTTTGATTGTTTCCTTAATATTTTTTATTTTATTTGATTCGTTAGTGACATTTATATAGTTTAAAGTAAAATGTAATTTTACATTTCCGAGTTTTTTGTTATTTGTGGTTTCTTTTATTCATTTTTAATCAATTCAATTGATTAATATTATTTTTTGAAATGTTTAAATAAACATTAGGGATTTATTAGTTTTAAACATTTATCATTAATTCAGCAATAATTCATTTTGAATAATAAAAGTTTGTTAAAATTGTCCGCTGATTTTTATCATATTTTTTCATTCAAAAATTCCCTTTTAATCCTTATTGTGTATGTAAACCAATCATTCATCAACATTATACGATATTTTTATTTTATTTACAGTACAAATTAACTTTTCCCACATTTCTATATTTTTTGCAGATGATAATAATAATAATGATAATAATAAATAAACAGAAAGAAAAACAAGTCCAATCTATCGAGTTAATACACATCTATAATATATACTGTGTTTTACAAGTATTCGTACGTTCTTTCATCATTTTTTTCATCTATTTATTAATTTGCATTTTTAACTTATTTTTAGCATATGCGGTAGGTTTTCCGTGCGGTTTGCATCAAGCTTAGTATACATATATATTTTTTTTAGTTTTATTCTATTTGCATCACTCATGCGAGATTGTGTTTATCTTTCTATCTATTACTTCAACCCGCATCGTACGTTGAGCGGAAGTATTGAACTTGTTGATGGGTAGAAATTTTATTTCCTTTTTTTCCCATTAAATAAACACGTTTTAGACCCCAAAGAACTCGGATATGCAAAAACAAATTTGTCCGTTGACTTATCCATTCGTATGCGTGAAGTTGTACATGTATACGTACATTAATATTGTATGCGCTCTCTCTCTCTCTCTCTCTCTCTCTCTCTCTCTCTCTCTCTCGCTTTATGTATATGTTTGTATTATGCATACAATATATATACATATACATAAAATACAACTTTATACTTTATATATTTATTAGGTGCACATTTGATGATTTAGTGACGAAATTATTGATAAAGTAATTATGGAGAACTTTTGACAAAATAAAGTTTTCCGTCCAACGTCGTAATTAAGTAAATGTAGCTCCCTTGATTGATGATCTAGAATATTGTTAAAGTGACCAGTACGAAAAAAAGTATTGTAGGGACAACCATACTATAATTATCACAAACATTCTTATGGTTGACACAACAATACTATTTTCTCGATGGATGTTATTAATCCAAATTTGTTATTGAATGTTAATATACTATGCAACAAGCATTTTAAATCTTTTCGTCCGTTTATTAAAAATTTAAAATAATGTTGGTAACCTTATGAATAATTATTATTAATCTAAGTTATTTTATTTTTAAGCTATATCTGACTTTTGTTATGCTATATTGTTTTAAATTCATGCATGTATTTTTAATACGGCTGATAAATTTTTAAAGATGGCCAAAATCATACATTGGCCGAAACATAAGAACTTTTTTTTTTTTTTTTTTATTGAAAGATATCAATACAATGTTTTTGAGAACGATTGATGATGTACTTTGTTTTATTCCTGGTGAAAGGATTCGAACATATCTTTGTGTTTCTCTTGCGAAGAAAGAAAACACTGTACACGTTATACTAGATACGCATGGTAAAGACTCCAGAAACATTTCAATGTGTTGTCCGAAAAACTTATATATCTTCATAGATTATGTTCTACTCCATATATATTTTCATATATATATGTCGTGATGATATCTTTTATTAATTTGATAATCTTACAGTTTTAGGTTGTTTCTGACCATTAATTTAGCTATAAACTTCATATTCCTAACAGAGCGGAGAATTCAATATGCAAAAACATAAATAAATAGTAATAATAACATCAACAACAATAATAATAATAATAATAATAATAATAATAATAATAATAATAATAATAATAATAATATAAAACAAAATGAAAATATGTAGGTTTTATTTAAATTTTATTTTAAACCGAACACAATATAATACGTGAATACAGCACTACATTTATAACTCGTAGTAACTGAAGTAAGTGATTGAAAAGTTAGAAATCGTAGATTAAAAATAAAAACATAAAAAAAATATGGTGAATGCTTTGACGTATATTCTATCCGTGTGCTGTACCAACTCGTGATATAAATTTCGTGTCATTCTGCATTATCATTTTAAAAATAATGTTAAAGGTTTGCTCCAGTTTACCACATCACCTATAACCATCTTATTTTTATCTCTCCCAAATGTTTTCATAAAAGACAAAATTCTTTTATAGGGTAAAACCTTAATTTAAAGGATGCATTTAGGCATGTGTCCGTGTCGATTTTCAGAGCTACAACTTTTTTTTGCTACAAATGATACTTAACGATCTACATTTGTAAATAAATAAATATGATCCTGCTTTAACAAGATCCACAGAACAATTTTCTGGGAAAAGGAACCTAAAATATTTATATTTTAGGCAGTAAAAGTATACTTTACACCCTTGTTATGTTCGATCTGGCGACAATCTCCGTTCGTGCGGGAACGACCTACTTTGCGCACTCGTACTATTAACGCATTAACTTTATGCACACAATTACGACAAAAAATATTTCTATTCGTGATTGGTACGGTTGTAGAGTTCGGTTATTATAATTGTCAGTTAGTGAAACTATGAATTATTCCTATAAATGTAATTGTGATAATTTCTAATGCAATTAAGACACGATAAGGACAGAACACGGCAGAACTTATTGTCGTTCGGAGATGAAGTATCATCTCCGAACGACAGTATCAGTCACTTTTCACATTCACAATAAAAGTTTGTACAAAAAATGTAAATTTATCCGTAACACTGATGATATATTCTTCGTACGATGCGTCGAAATGAAAGCAGAAGTATAGGTTACGTGCCTGACCATATACGTCCATAACTACTTACTACTGTTTTATGTACTCTCTTAATGAATTTTGCTGCATTTTAACTGAAGTATTTTGTGTTGTTGCTGAAAAACTCAGGAACCGTTCTTATAAATATTTTTGACAAAAAACTTCGTAATGAGTTTCAAAAGAATTCGTAAGGATAACATAAAATCATTTATGTTACAATTTTCATTTTGATTGAATGACTTGGTTTTTCTGTTTACAAATTTTCAAATGATGCGTGAGCAAATCCAAGCAACCAAAAGAATATAGTGATATGCTGTGATTATTTTTCAATAACGTATGATAAACGTTTCAAAATATAATTTAAAATGGTTCCAACATTTTTTTCACGAACTTTAAAAGCATGTAAGGCAATATAAATAGTTCCAAAAGATTTTTTTGTTACTACTAATGATCATCGACATATTGTTAATGCGAATCCAGTAAAAATGTCACGAAATCCGTAACGTAATTTTTATTCGAACAAAAGTGTTGTTCTGACGTCTCTGCATGCTGCGACAATAATTTTCCGTACCAACGACATGATCCATTAACGAACTCAGGCGTAATCAAATTATACAGGGGTGCCTCCACACGCTTGTTACTTGATATAACGAAAGAGTTTTATCGCAATGCGACTCGTAATGAAGATCGAACAGAACTAGGTAACAACAACAAAAAATCCCCGTGATATATAGATAAGGCTCCATTCGTTAATGCGAAACTTATCGAAGCAAACTGCGCATTCTCGCGCTACTGCAAGAACAGGCAAGCTCGTCGTCGGTATTTTCCGGCGAGTTCACCCCATTAACCATTTTTGCTATCTGAGCGCGATCTGAAGGGGTACTGCACGAGAGGGGGAATGAGAGGGAGCAAAAGATGTGAGAGTCGAGGATGAAAGAAAGACGTAGAGAGAAAGGGCTAAAAGGGGAGAAAGCTTTAGTATAGGAAAAGAGAATGAAGGAGAGAGAGAGAGAGGAGCAGATAGGAAGCAAAACAGAATGGGAGAGAGTCAAAGACAGAGAGAGAGAGAGGGAGAGAGTTCACAGAAACCGTCGACACCTGTTGCGTTTCCAGTCGTCTCTATACTTCAGTATCCAGCGTAGCTTTCGTTACTCCATCCCGTAGTAGTTTCTTCAGCATCCCTCTCCGGCTTCGTTTCTTTCTTCGCGACAGTCAATGGAAACAAGCGTCAGGCCGTGGCCTCGAGTATGCACGTTTGCGTCGAAACGGAAATCTCATCGCTTGAAATTCTTTCCGGTGAAAATGAGCTAGGTTTAACGAGGAGTTGGTTTTTCACTCAATTCAGAATGAAGCTTTGTTTACTTTGAAATAACTAATTACTTACTCTAATATGTATATATAAAATTTACATCTTATCTACTCTTTTTCCCACAAATTACAGCAGATAAATTAAGTTGTTATCCTCTACTTTATAAGTGTCACTGTTTTTGTTTAGAAATAGAACTTTGGTTTTGCTAGAAATCAAGTTTAAAAGTGAAATTGGTTTTGGAAAATTCCTAATTAATAGTAGTTATTTGTTTTAATCAAAATAATCTCAAATATGAAAAGAATTTACTGATACTTTTTCTTCATTAATTTTTGTTTTTAGTTCCGATTATGTTTCAGATCTAGTTCTAAAACTTCTTAATAACACATCGAACGTTTTATTTCAAGATGTCAGCCACTACTGGCTAAGGCGCGGTTTCACCAACTGCGATTATAATGATTTAATCATCGATTAGCATTATATACCTTACATGCTTTCCACAATTTAGGAATCTATGATGAATCAAAGTTTCCCCAGAGAAACCAGTAACTTTTCAATCTATAATCTCAATGTTGATCTTACAAATAAGGAAAGAAAATGACACGATTTCAAGAAAAACTCATATTACAAAAAAAAGCGAGTCTGAAGTTAAACATTGTTAATCGTGATAGTCATATATTTTTATGCAAAAGAGAAATAAATAGATGGCCAAAGTGTTACATGTATTTACGTATAATCCGAGGGTATTCTTTTGTAGACATCAGGTTTCAATCGATTTATCTGATTTAACAAATACTCAACCTTGAATTTTGTATAATAGTAGTTTCTTGATTGAAGGAGCCATTTTTCTATATTTCTTTTTTCATACTATTTTGAGGGTACAATCAAATCAAAAAGTAATATGGACAACAAAATTTTTTTTTTCATGAGAATTTGTACACACCTGGCATGAAATATGTGGTTGGCAAACCTATCAACTAAACTATGGTTGGTACAACTATACACAGAATTGCAAAACATGCATGGTTTATACAACTATTTAACATATTACAGATATTTCAACCATGTTTCATGCATCGAACATCGAATTTTGTGATCCTACCCTAATAGTAAACGAGACTATTTTATGGTCATTTTTCTGGGTTCCATTACTTTTAGCACAGTGGCCAGAAACGTTCATCATAGTTGAGTAAACATTTCATACTTAATAATACATATTTCTATGGATCGATGATTTGCTCAGTGCTCGTATACTGGTGAGATCTATTATATCTTTCTTCTTAATAAGGTCCCTTTGAATATCGGCATTTCAATAGTAATTTCCTTACGCCATTGATCCACTCCCACGAATTCGTCCCGGTACTATTAACTGTCGGTAAACCGGTTGTCCTGGTTCTAATCAGCGGGTATCCCATCGTATTCGGTTCTCGTCGATTTCTATTAAACAATGCCCGCTACAGATTACGCATCCCATGCGCTGGCCATTCGACCTATGGCCGAATGCCACTGCGACCGGGGGATTTCCGGGACGGCTTGACGACGTGTCGTGCGCGTTCCCTTTCTTGCACTCCCCCGAGCCCCCTCTCCAATTCTCTCCCACGGCTCGCATCACGAAGCTCAGGGCCGTTGCCCTCCATTTAACTATCTCGCGTCGAACACCTGTACACATCCGACATCAGATAGGAGGCCATTGTGCGCGCGGGGAGCGAGTTCACCGTTAGCGACGCCGTTATCGCGAGTCATCGATCATTATGCGCTTTAATGGCCTCACATCGTAGATCGCGGCATTCTTCGTGGCAGGCGATGGAGAAAAATCGACGCTACTTCCGACGCGTCGTTCGGCTATCTGCTGTCTGCTGGCTCTCTTTCCAGTATATGCATCCCACGCCTTTGCCTCGAGGGGTTGATGAGAACAAAACTGGCAACGTCGAATGCCGGCGATTCGTGTTTTTTTTTTTTTTTTTTTTTTTTTTTTTTTTTTTTCATTTTTTTTTTTTTTTTTTTTTTTTACTTTTTTCTTGATCCTTTTTTTTTCCCCTTTTCTCAAAAATCATGTTGATTGACAGAGGGAGCACCGTTTCCTTTTATCGGCCTCCATTGCCGTCCCTCGCGTTTGGGTATATTTTAGACTGTTTCTTCGCAAACTTGTTCAATTGTATACAACAATTGTTGGACGTACCTAAATTGTACCGGGTGCCAAAAGGGACGCAGTCAGACGGCAATTACACTGCACAAAAAAATTTGGAAGACCTGCCTGACCACGATCCTTTTTGGACCCGGTGTAATTCAATGGTGGGATCATCGCAAACCCTAAAAACTGGGTACATTTTACGGTCGCTTTTATTGTCGGATGTCTACTCTCCCAAACATCATCACAGAACCTCGGTTAAAATAAGATTGATGTAAGGTGGTCGTAACCTTATAAAGTTGATGTAACCTTGTCGTAAGATCTGGTGCTGTTAAAGCAAAATCAAGTTTTGGTGCGTCATCAGTACCTAATCAATCGACAACTTATTCGTTATATTTTTCTATTATAGAATATTGATATTGACGGAAGATTGTGAATATATGCCGTTTGTCTCTTTCTCAACCAAATATTTCAGGAATAATTTGTCGCTTGCTGTAACCCCTAATTCATTCGGACACATCAAAATAATAGGGGCATTCGCGCAATATTACAAATTCGTGCGACGGTGATCGGCATATCTTCCGGTGTGATCAGCGAACAAATCCGTATTTCTGTTTTTGCATTTTTACGAATTCCCGGTAATATTACCAACGTTGGTCGGGAAGAAAAAGACCCCGAGGAAAACAATTTACCGGCACTTGTGAGTCATTACCATGCGTCTAACGTTCCGAAACACGACAGATAAGACGGTAGCCCTTTTCGCACGTTCCCGATCGTTCGGGGAAGATAAGGTAACGTCCGAACGAGTTTCGCCGTAACTTTCGCCATCGCTCTTGCGGCTTGGACTTTCGGCCGGTTAAACTGCTTGGCATCGAAATCGACTTCCGACCACACGACTTAGTGGCCGGTAATACACTGCAATTGCTGCGTTTTTCCAAAACCATAAATGCTACCGGAAGTAAAATGTCTGTAATCGGAGTATTAGAAACAAAAAAGAAAGAATGAAAACGCCTACAAAATTGTTGGTGGCATAGATTTCCTAGACAAGCCAAGAGAAGCACGAGTGTTATCATTCCACGTTTATTATCAGAGAACCGTCGGTGAAAATGAAAACTGACATCGGGCAGCCTATAGTTTAAAAATGACGAAGGAAAGTATGAATTTCGAAACTTGCTTGAAAATGCATTCACTTATGAAAATTACCGCCTGGCTAGAGTCGATTAGCTGCTGCTGCTCTCTCTAGCAGTATATTTACACGGGGGTATTTACACGACGAGCGCTATATGAGTTTCCAAGAAGAGCTCATTCATGATGCACAATAAGCCGGCACTTGCGAAACAAAAAGGTCGACATTAGACTTCTTCCTCAGGGCTGTGATTTCCGCATGGTTCATAGGAGAGCAAAAAAAAAGTGGTTGGTTCTTGCCGGGTAGCTCACTTAAACTCCTGGTCATGCGTATGTATATATAATATGTAAGTATCAACATTTTGATTGCCTGATATTACGATATGGTAAGATATTCAAGATAAAAAAAATGATCTGAGGTCTTTTATAGCGACCTAAAATACTGTAATATGTCAGTTCCAGAAGAAATTCATCAATTTAAATAGTTATACATGGAGAAAAGTGGAAAGTGCCGTGAAATTTTTTGGGCCGCCATGTTGAAATTCAATTTTTCCGACCACGCGTTTTAAAGCTCATAATCCTCACACGCAAAATTTTCACTTCATGATCTTCTCATCCGATTTTGAAGCAAAATTGTTGACCAACAAAAATTTTTGTGCTAAAAAATTTAATTTTTTGTTGGATGATTGAACCTTACTTTCTCGGATCATATTTTTTTTCCGATAGGAGGATAGAATCGGAAAGTATACAAAATTAACAATATGATATTGAAGGATTTCTTTTCAAATGACATCATTTCAAATGTGCAAAAAAAAAAATCATCCGATTGGGTTCAATAATGGGGGTGGGCTACTCTATTAACTACATGAACGGATATTTTATACAATAATCCTCATCAAATTGAGCTCGAGAAGCCCATGACAAAAGTTAAATACATATGTATATTGAAAACAAATATAAATTAATTAACTTGTATTCCACGGTAAATACGCGTGTCCGAATTACTCGGAAATGAACTGTTACATAATTCTAAGGGCTCTTTCAGTGGCGAAATTGGCCAAATTAATATTACAATATCTTTCACTGCCGGATCGTGTCAATATTTATAAACGGAAAATACGTTTATATGCGCGCCGGCGAACAATTCTAAGCACTAAATTGTTCAACCTCGTTTCCGCACTTCCCTTAAAATTAATGCGCGTCCGTCTAATTAAAACACATTACATATATCTGACGAAATAAATGTTTCGGGCTGAACGTATAAGGGAGCAAAGTCAAAGTTTTACAGAGACTGCATAATTTCTTGCACCTAAAATCTAATTTAAATGTGGAAGTAAATTAGCGAGACAGGGTACAGTAATCTCAGAAACTTAAGCGGATTAGTCAGTGCCAGAATTATTTTAATGATGCGTTCCGCGAGCAGCTGTCCGCCGGACGGAAATTAAGTGATTCTTCGTTATATTATGAATGTCATATATCGTTTATATAATACTTGGACGATTCCGATAATTAAGAAAATTATACAAATTTATAGATACCTAAAGAGGGTAAAAGAAAACTATTTATAGCGGCAGAAATGTGAAGCAGAAATGTATATATATATAAAAAAAAAAACACTGTATGTCCAACACTCAAAAACCGTCGTATAAACATCAGAGAACTGTTTTAATCGCTTTAACATGAAATCGTCGGTATATTCACGAAATGGAAGTATCGGAATAATTATGACGATAACATTCGAATGTTGATAGGTATGGAATAGCTAGTGCAATCAATCCAATGAAATTAAATTGGAAATTAATTAATTATACGAGTGTGCAATTAATGATATCATTTATTAGGCATTCATACATATTTCGAACATTAGTTACAGATATTTTTCCCAAGATACTCCTACATGTGAAAATCACTGAATATTACGTCGAATATTACATTCTTAAAATAAAACGTACATGAAATGCAATTAAAAGTAACAGAAGCAAAATTAGAATCTACATTTAATTATTTATTTATCAAATTATTTATAAAAGACGTATTTAACGTCATTCCTAAGTCTTTTAAGTGTTAGTTTTAGTTACATTTCCATCAAATTGAATTTACTAGTATCCATTAAAAGCGCATACAATTTACACTTTGCGCACGTTTCATTCATTGTTTTATACACGTGAAACGTACCTACACATTGAATGTTCTATAACATTTCATCTTATTTAAATGATAAATAGTGCAAGTTTACCTTGCCAGTGCTTCATTTCATACGCCATATTGTATTCGTTTATACTTTTAATTCTTTTCATAAAAAGCCAATAACTTTTTAGTTCGAGTTTCAATTGCTTTTAAAAGTTTTGAAGTTTTTCTGCATTATCACCCGTGCCAATCGAAAGAACATACCCAAATTTTGCACCACACTGTTAAAAATTTCTTTCGGAAGAATTTTATGAAACATAAACAGAAACATATGTAGGCATAATTATTAATAAATGATTCTTGACCTTATTTTGTATACTAAAGTTCAAAACAAAGTTCAAGTCACTGTACTTATTGTTTGGGACAATGCCCTTGTATCAATCTGATTTTGTAATATTAAGTTACGGTGGTAACTTTCCGAACATTTCTAACAGTGCACGTAATGATCGTGAAATTACATTATCTGAAAAAGATCATTAGTTTTTAGGAAAATTATTGTTTTCTTAATTATTCGTGGGTTGGTGAAATAAACTGTCCACATTTTCTATGGTTTGATATATATAAATGCTGTTCTTTGTTGTACAAAAGACACTCACCAAGTGCAGTGTTTAACTGAACATTTTTTTTTGACGACCCCTGGTAGAAACCTGTCCAGTTTTCTATTACACTGCCCAGTTATACCTTTAACATGGGAAAAAAGCAAACTCGATAGAAACTAGCCAAAAACTGGACTCCTACTAGGGACGTGTTTTACGGGTTTGTGTGCTGATGTGTACGTGGAGGAGCTTTGTGTGGTTTGTTCCGAGATGTAGCAAAATCTTGTTCTTTGCGCTTTAATTCTTTCCATACTTCGGTTTTTGGGTCATCAACTTTGATGCCAGCGTAATAAGCATGAGCGTTCAAGCAGAAGTTTGAAAATTATGTTTTTCTATATGTTGGGTAAAGGATCGACTATATCTGATTAATCAGACAGCTTCTTAATGTTAAAGTGTCGCGCTGTTTTTGGTTTGGGGCATGTACTACTTATAAGTGGATAAAATGTTCATCTTGATGTATATTATTTAGTTGGCTGACGACATCATGATGGGGATATTACATGAAAAAGAACAACATTCATAATATACAAGAGGGAGAAATAAGAACTACATTTGCTAGCTTTTCAAACAACTGCTGGACTCAATGATCCAGTAATAGTTTTTCTGGGCCAAGAATACCTTGAGATGGTCCAAGGTGAATTATGTTTTCACAAATCTTGACGCGCTCTCCTTACTAACTCGAGTAGCTTAGAATCTCCTCTGATGCACCGGACCGGTGCACCTTGGAGAGGGTGTGGGAAAAGTAGAGCCTCGACGGTGTACAGCGGACATTGTTGTTGGCAAAGAGGAAGGAGAGAGAATGAGAGAGAGAGAGAGAGAGAGAGGGGTCACGGCTTGGCCATAAATACAGGCGCGCCACCTGCACCTAACTTCCATCGTCGTAGCAGACTGAACCTGGAACCGTCCGTGTTCCGCGACACCTACACCGGATTACTCGCGTGTTTACGCCAGGACGGCCGGATTTCCACGTATCACCTCGATACAACTTTTAGCTTCAAGTATGCGATCATGTCCTATAATGGAGACTCGAGAGTTCGATACGCGAAGATATATTCCGGCTCGTCCAAGTAGAACGTATAGAAAAACTGGGAAAGAAGTCCGGGCAAGGATAATTTTCCAAGTAGCATTGGAAAATGTTGCATCAGAGTTGCGAACCATATCCCAAAAAGTACACTGGAAGTTGTAATTTATTAAGATTTTTTTTTAATGGTGGAAGGTCTGATGAATTTAGTTCAAATCCATAATATAGCAATCTTATCTTGATAACCTTACGAACTGCATTGACACGAGATCTTATATTGTCATGGGTAGATAAATGAACGAAAAGACTGAATGGTCAATGATAAAGCGTCACAGGACTGTGCACTTGCGAAAGATGCCCATCAACGTTTCCTGCGACACAGTGGGATTATGATGAAATTAAATAAAAATAAAAACCTCTTTAAACAAAAAAAAAAAAAAATGTGCAGGCAATTTTGTGTAATTGCACGAAATATGCACAAGCCATTACATACAACTTTCCATAAAAGAATTTCATCCATTTTCCACTCAAAATAAATCGCGTTTTTAGCTACATTACGGTTTTTAATCAAATACTCTTTAAAGTGAAAAGTATGTCAATATTGCCAATAATCCCCGCAGATAAAAATTCGATTAATTTGCTTTACGGAAATTTCTTTTTACGGAAAAGATATTTCATCGCAGAAAGTACCGCGGGTATACAAAATATCAGCAAACAGCAGCGTTTGATCGTGGACAAAATGTCAATACGTAATGCTATTCGGTTACCCTTTTGTGATATTAAAAATTGTATACGCATGTTTACCCGCACAACAATATTTTAGGTTACATCATTCGTTAATGCTATCGGATTGATGGTACCTGGCATATAATTCGTTTCAAGTCGGCCTTTTGTCTAATACGTGTGGTTTAGCACGCTTTGACACGTGTCATTGAGCCCAATTGTTACGCAACGTTTCGTCAGTTTTTTTTTTTGGCTCTCCTCCGTATTTATTCAAACTGAAAATGCCCGAAGGTGCGGGAATCAACAAAACACGATTACCGTAAATTCAGTGCTGCAATTCTTATTTACGCTTTTCTCTCACTTTCACTAAATCAACAACGTACATAAGGGAAAACAATTATCCGTGCAGAGTTACATTTCTTTCATTCCTAATTTATGCAATTGGCGAAATTGCGAAGGCTTTACCTTATCCACAGCTTATATTGTTGATGCCCGACCTTTTTGAAAAGAGAAATGTTCGCCTCGTAAATTTCATGACCGGAAAATAGCATGCTAATTTCAGCCATGCACCAATCAGAAATTCGACTGAAAAATGCGACGTCAAAAGGTGAATATTCATGAACGATGAAACGTCGTTTATCGATCGGACGTCGCCCATTCCCCTCCCCCCCGGACCTGTATTCGCCGTAGGTTAAAACGCGAGGTATTCGTCGTTTATTCGCAATGCGTTTGCCTTTTACACCTGACACCATTGAGTGCAGATTTTTAAGCAAAGGAATACCTATCGGGTATAGTACGGATCGGATAGTAAAAAGCCGCGTGGATATTTGCGAAAAACAGGGATCAAATGTACAGTCGTGAAACGGAGTCGTTTTCTGATGCCACTGGCATTATACATCTTGCGTGCAGAACAATTGAACCTAATTTTCGATTGTACGATGGCAGCTTTTTGTCCTGACGTAAAACCTTATCCTATTGCGATTAGTTGATTATTATTTAACTACTTCTATAACGGTTGGACAGGAGCTAACCATCAAAATCTATAAACAATAAACGACTACCATGTCAATTGTTGTTTGGTTGAGCACTTGTCGAAAAATGAAAATTTGCCAATTCTTGAACAAACAGGGTGGAAAGAGAGAATCCCCGACGGAAGTCGACACCAGGTTCGCTTCCGTCAAAAGTATAGCTAACGGGTGGAATGCTCGATAAACAGAGGTATAAACGCGCTAATGCGTGCTTCACGTCCCAATGGCTTCGACATCCATTCCCGCGAGACCCGCATCCGAAAATGTATACGTTACGGACAAACATCGCGGTCCTCACAGTGAGACGACCACTCTTGTCGAGCTCGGGATTAGCAACGAACAATAGCGACACTTCCGAGTGATTGGATTGATTTCGCGGGAGCTCTAAGCCGACGCTTACAAGTCCGATCTCACCGATGCAGAATCACGATGGACCAATGCCCCATTCTCCGTACGAGGAGCGGCTCCATTTGCTTCGTCGTGTACGATACTCTGCGGATTTGGTCGCTTCGACGAGTTTGCAGAATTCGGAAATCGAAGCTGTAGTGCGGATCCGTATGCGGCGGCAGCGAAATGTCCGCATTATTTCGGCGAAATTCTGAGATTTAAGAAGACTCCGCTGCTTTTAACGATAGGCCCGATATGATCCAATTACGCGACGAAACGTTTAAAAAAAAAAACGAATTCTAGTTATCGAAATTAGTTCTTTACCGATCTTTAATAATAATGGATTATATTCCGGAACGTGCGGAAATAAATCATAACAACGGGTCATCGTCTCCTTTACAGGATAGACTAAGGCTAACTATTCACTGGCCCCAAAGGACTTGCCGTACCTGGATGATCCTGCACGTAACTAACGTTTTGAACGGACTATAAACTACGTGCACAAGGGGAAGACCGACAACATTCCTTCGTCGCAAGTAACCGGTACTAACATGCCTACCTCTTAATGAAAATGAAACTCAGAAATATTACTAAAAAGAATATGATCAAGGCGGGTCAACTATGCAAATATCTCCTATATTGTAACCTATTTACTGACTCAGTTACGACGGAGACTTGCGAATGGTTATATTCCATGGACCATGAAGATGCACCAGATGTATGTTCTTTTCTTTTGTATGTATATCGGCCAAGTGTACGGAAGAGATTTTCCTCGGTGTACAATCGATATTGAAACTTGTTGTTCGTTACCCATAAACTGTTGTAATATCGTATCAATGATAATTCTATAGCCATGTATTTAATGACAGAGTTTAAGAATAACTAGTCAGCCTTAGGAACGAAAAATAATTGCAACTTTTTCCATTATTCTATATCACAACATCTCCCAATGTTCAGTTCCATATGATATACGCAGATGCGTAGTCTTTCAATCCAAGATGTATAGGCAGACACTGAGAGGGTTAATTAGTGGTTGGAGCTTCTGATCAAGCACATCTCGTAATTGGAATGCTCTTGATATCACCCCAACAGCATTAATGATTCCAGTTATGATTCACGACCATAACAATAGAAATGTTGTTACGATTCCAGTTACGTAGCTGGTACGGATTCGGAACTAAAATGTCTGCGGGCAATGAATTAACAATGATCAACATTCGCATGCATCTGAATCTGTGGGTAAATAAACGAATTTATCACAGAAAAAAAATGCGATAATACATTCGAACCGAAAAACTCGGAAAGCTATACAAGCTAACTTTGAATGTTAGGCTGACAAAGGCGGCTGCACTTTTGCTTTTCCAATTTTAAGGAACGGAAAATATTTGTTTTGACTAGGCTTTGGATGTATTTTTTAAATATCGAGGTTCTGGAGGGACGGTAATCAAGATGAAAAGCTAAAATAATTCTGATGTTTCTTTGGAGTGATTTGGAGACCATCAAAAAGACGGCACGGAAATATTCTTTTCCTAAGAACCATCCTAATAACAATGCATATTATGTCGTAATTTCCATTACATATTCGAGAAATGTACTGCTTTAGTGTACATTAGTAACATTGCAGGAACGTCTGAAATATTGTAATATCGATAAACCTTTAGAAGAATGAAAATTTTAAGAGATACCTATAGTTTTATAGGTTATAATTCGTAATGGTTATTGCAATATTCCGCAGGTATATTACTTTTACAATGATTCATAACACACAACATCAAATGCGTACCTGTTATGGAATATTTGAATTGATATCGAATGAGATATTACAATATTCCTGGAATATTAATGAAACGGCAAATGCCGTTTAGGCGTTAATTTGATGGTCAATAGTGGACTGACATTCTTACATTGGAAAACTTATAATTTTAGCATGCATGAAAATAAATTCCCGTATATATATATATGCTTTTTAACGCATGCAAATATGCATATTGCATTGATATACGCATGGCAGCACTTTGAATTGGTGAAATAATCAGGGCGTTTATTCTACCGAATAATTGTACGTATTGTAATCGATCGCGGATCAATTATACGCGTACTATTGTAGATTGAAATAATAGGAATTCAAGAACGCCTTCGTCACGCAAAATATGCGTATGCGTACTTTTTGCAAATGAATACAAATCACAAAAATCTTTACGCGGGTAATCAAAGGCGCAAACGCGCTATATGGGGCATTCCACGCCAACTGCCCCAACTTTTCAATCGACCGTTGTCAATTTTGTTTATAATTTTTTTATATATATATTTCGACGAAATAAGTGT
>JAPYZR010006563.1:1195-17711 GCA_030522945.1 Trichopria nigra
GAATCAACAAGTATAGGAATCACTCGGCGTTTGCATCTAAGCAATCGATGTTAAATTGCACATATCGAAATGTTTACATTTGATAAATTCATTACTATTGTTGTAAATATTGAAATAAAATAAAAACTGAAATAAATCTCAATGTGACAACGCTTTAAATGCATACGTAGCTAAAAATCAATCAAAAAATCAAAAAATCCCTTTTAAAAAACCGTTTCTCGAGCGAGTACAAAATTCAACGTTTAAAATAATCCATTTTTTTTTTATTCTACATATTTTTTACAGTGGATAAAGCGTGAACGAAAAGTACATTTACAAAAAAATCACGTGTACTTGAAATTACAAATTACATCTAAATTCGCCGCCTAAACACTCACTCTCGATTTCTGATCCTGCAGAGATAAATTTCGTATGCGCCTGAACTGTGTTTGTTGGTTGGCCGTTCATGGAAACGCTCGGCGCCGCTGCCGTGAAACCCGGGGGTGGCTGCATTGCCCAGTGTTGGGTCGCTGGTGCGTTCTGTTCCTGAAAAAGCGAGAGCCAACAAAAAACAAGTTACGAATTGTCACTTTTCCGTATGTGTATACGTAACTCATATGCGTTACACCAGTGTCGGGCCGAAGTAAAACAGCCATAAAAGAATATCCTGGTTCATAAAGTTCACCTCGAGTTTTTTAATCTTTAATTTAATGCAACTTTTCATTTTATGCACGTAGCTAAATCGAAACTCGAATTATTCATTTTCCTTCGAAACATTCGCGCATTGAATCCTTTCTTTTTAATAATAAATATTCGGAACTATACAAAAAGTACCAGTTGACACTAAAACATCGCTGTTCATGCGACTTTCTTGTACGTTTTGCACGTCGTTCAATTGTCTTACGTTTACACAACTGCGTACGTAAAGTGAAAAAAAAAAATATATATATATATATTTCAATAAGTACTTATAAATAGAGAGTAAGAGTATCGACCCTTTTCGACACCGATAGTTCTACCAAAACCAAGCTAATAGTCGAACTATGAGAAGAAAGAATAGATAATAAACGATCGTGCAATAGTGAAGTAAAACTACAACAATAGAAGATAAACAACTGAACGACTGCTCCAAAAAATCGTACGAAAGTCGCCAGTCCGTCACTGGTCTCGCACATCTAAACAACTTTTTACGAAAGCCTTGATTCGTGCAAGGGATTACAAAATGTGGCGCGGTACTTGGTCTTTTTTTCGAACTTTCGCGCAGCCGGTGTCACTTGGTGTCTGCATTGGCGAAATAATGGATTTACTCAAGTACCTGATGCGCAATGTGAGACACATTTTGTGAAGGGTGCGCGTGCGGAAATGGCCATGTGCTCGTAGTACTCTGGAATGGTATTGTCCGTATTGAACTCACTATGGCTGGATCAAACGATTTCCAGTCAGCGATTGGTCCAAAGTTGTTCCACCCTCCTTTCTGGTGAATCGTCTGATGGTGAAACTGTTGCTGTTGATGCTGGTGCTGGTGCTGCTGCTGTTGATGCTGCTGTTGTTGCTGGTTAGTGATGTCGCACCACTCCTTCACGGAGTATATCGTGTCTCCCGCGCATTTACCCACTCCTGCGTTCAAACAAAGAGAAAAAAGTATAGTAAAATTCAAAAAAAAAAAATCAAACACTGAACAAGAGTATACAAAATATTTTGATTTAAAAAGTTTTCATATAATTATACATTTATATTATATATATAAATAATGTACACATAATGTACATAACCATCAACATATACATAATAATTGAAGTGCTGTTCGACACTTATTCTAATTTTCCACTAATTCATATTTCTTTTTCTTCATTGGAATTCGAATGCAGCTCACATCAAGGTAGTATCACTAATCCATATATGTGAAGTAAGTCTTACTTCGTTTTCCAGAAAAGTAAAATAAGCACAGTTTGAAAGTGCTCTTGCGTATAATGGCTTGAAGCAAATTGAGAATGTTGTAAAGTAAAAGCGTAAAAAAAAAAAATCCAATAGTTTACAAATGGACCCTACTTACGTACAAGGCTGGTACAAAATAATGGTAGAAGGAACCCATTTGCAACTTAACAACATTAATGTATGTCGAGTAAGAAATTACAAATGTTATTTAAAACATGTATTTTTAAATAAGTTGAAATAGAAATACACTGAGTGTGCATTAGTGCGGTAAGTAACAAATACCAATATATGCAACAATAATTATAAATAAGCATGACCGATTAATCGATTATTACGGGTAAAAGGTTGAAAAGTTTAATTGAAACAAATTCTTAATGAACATATTAAACGTAATTTCAATTTTTTTGTTTGTTTTATTTCAGTTAATTCCAAGACGAATAGAGACACTGTACTTATGCTAATGCACAGAGGCTATTATGATGTTATCTAAACGCCTGCATATAATCAAATCATATTAAAAGAAAGATTAAATGTCGCAATGATTAATTGAAGTGCAAAATAAAAACATTTTATTTTGTTTATAGTTACTTTTTTTAATAACGCAAGTTTTAAATTACTATGCTGAACAATACAACAAATTTGCCAGATATAAAATGAATCATTTCAACTTGATGTATTGTCGATATTATGAAATAAATCTATCTAATAATTCTGCAACATTAGTGTACTTACAAGAACAAGAATCTTGCGTGCAGGATAGCGAAAATTTTATACGAAAAATATTACTTTCATTCTCTGATATAAATATAATAGTTATAATACACTAATATCTATATCGTAAATAATTAATGAATAAATTATGTGAACTTCGCTTCCTTTATATTTATTCTCTAAGTACAGATTAATAAAATATTCGAACTACGTAGTGAAAAATTTTAGTGCATATTCACTGAAGACAACAATAATTTTGACTAATTTGTCATTAATAATTCCTTATTACTTTTACAAAATTAATATCGTTTATTTTTGTTAAAAATTCATATTCGTTACTATTATTTTATAGAATAATTATGAAGCCTATCGTGATCTATCATCACACGCATCACTATATAAAAAAAAAGAAATGTGTAACTGACATATGTGATTACAACGATCCAAAATCGACATTTTGAGAAATATTGAACCCTATGTATAATTATTGAATCATATAATATGTATTATATGTTCACGCTTAAAGGAAATTTTCCATAGCGCTTGAATAAATATTTTATTATTATTATTATTATTATTATATTTATATAATCATATAATCAAATTCAAAATGAATCGTCTCTGTTCATAAGTAAATAAAATATTTAATCAAAATTGTTCCTATTTTTAAACTGATATTAAATTAGGTAAATTCTGATTTTATTTTGCCAAATTATTCTGAAGATTTAACAACGAAAGAAATATTACCTTGTGGAAGAAAGGTGGTTGGCTGTGGCTGTGGACCTCCCGTAAACAGAACCCCTGACGAATGACTGACGAATGGAAGTATTTTACTTCCTGTGGACAAAACTATCACAAACTACTGTTAATAAATTTGACTTCTCAAATAACTTAATAAATTAACTTAATAAAGTGACAAATGTATCAGTTTGTGTTTACTTTGTTGTACGTAAACTAATACATTTACTAACCTGATAGGGGATTTGAGTTAGGTGCTGGTCGTGGTATTCCAAGACCAAAAGAGTTCATGTGATTCGGTGTTGAACTGGGGAAACCAGGTGGTGGTAAACGACTTCGTTGTCCAAGCACCAGTGGAGTATTCTGTACAGGACTCTGCGCCCCATTGTTGTGTTGAATCACATTCACTGGAAGCCGTGACATAACCGGATGCGACTGTTGTAGAACTTGAAGATTTTGTAGATGAGCCTGTTGTTGTTGTAATTGTGCCAAATGTGCCACCTACAAAACAACAGTTTGACTAAGGTTATAAATTTTGTTACCTTTTAAATTTTACAAATTAATATACATTATCCGCATGTGTAACCTGTGAAAAATGGTGTTGTCCGAGATTAACAGAACCGTGCTGTTGTTGAGCCCTGTTTTGCTCCTCGCGCTCTCTTTGTTGTTGCTGCTGCTGTTGAAAATGCACCCGTTGCTGATACTGCATTTCGTTTTCCATGAGTTCAGCAAGCGCCTTTTGGGTTTCGTGGAAAGGATCGAAACCTAGATCATCATCTGCTTTCATGGCATCCGAACCCTGCTCTTGCGTCTTTTGAACGTTAATAGACCAATCTGTTGCGTGACCATTTTGTTTCAAATACTCGCAGTTTTCTTGCTGTGACTTTAAAATATCAAAAATGATTTTGAAATAAATGTCATTGTAAATTATGCTATCCACAATATCCATACACACTACTATAAATTTGATCTAAACAATAGTACGCGGTAATAACACAATCGGAATTGATAATGATATACTTGGTAACAATAAAACTTTCGTTTGCCAAGTAAGATTTTCATTATACGATTCAATATTACCTGTATGTGTAATCTTCGTTGCAATGAATTTTGTTCAAAATCAGCCATAAATTTCGTAGCTGGCGAATCAACGTGCAAACTCGACGCCAGGGTTGCAGCGGTCTCTGTTATTTGGCAGCCATACTGCGAATTGTTGAAAGCCTCCTCTTCAACAAAGTCCTCATTGTCAAAGGAAATGCCTGGTGGAGGTGAAGGGCTTGACTTTTGTTGATTAACTGCAAGGGCGGATTCTGTCCGAAAACCAAAGGCTGCCTGCCAATCTTCGCTGGAGTAGACTGTTGGCAACGAGTCTGGTATTGGCGCTAAACTCGTGTTTGTCCAGTCCGGATTTGAATTCGCTATATGCCCAAAAACAAATATTACAATGGATTGCCGACAAAACTAAATCAAACTAAGAAGTTTGTAGTAGGTTATCATACACTGACTTCAAAGAAGAAATTTTACAGAATGCTTTGAATATATAATTAAATATTATGATATTTAATTAACATTGTATCAAACAAGTATTCAATTTAACGTTGATGTAGTTTATGCCATTCCCATTTAAGATTCTTGAAACTATAATAGTTTTTTTTTTATTCAAATCACAAACTTTTTACCAAAATAAAATAAAAATAAAAAATAATCCGGTAACTTTGCTAAAAATTATAGAAACTGTAAACGACTCCAATTAATTGAAAATCATCTTTCCTCAGCCCTCCCGTTAGTATTGAAGCAATTAGCGAATATGACAAGAACTGCAAATAACGTGCCTGCGTGAGAAGTCTGTGGAATCGCGGCCGAAGTGGTAGAAATTTTTTGAAAGCTATTCGAGCTGAAGAAGCTGTTATTGTCTGCTTGAAAGATAGATCGGTGGTTAACTTGTTGCGTTTGGGCGCCGTTAACACTATTGACAGAATGCAATCCTGGCGGTGGCTGTCGGACGACACCTTGTGACGAATTTGTACTAGCTGGGGAAGAACCTGGACACGATACGACATACCTCTACACTACGAGATGCAACTAGTTCACTTCCTCCTTACTCTCGAGTTATCACAGTACATAAATGGTAGCCACGTAACTTTAATTCCCTCCCTTGGTTTAACAATAATTATTGATACTCAGTGTTATAAAGCAAACGTCACAAGTACTTTGATATCATATATCAAAAACATAAAGTGCCGATATTTCTGTCGCTGACAAGAGAAAATGGATAAATCCGATGAAATAGCTCATTAATTTATTCTTTGTAAATTATCACATCAAGTACAAATCTTAAGGTTTCTTTAATTTCCATGATTCTCACATAATAAAAGTAACGCAAAAATAAAAAGATTACAATCAGGTGTTCATTAACTATAAACCTTAAAAAATATGACCATCATTTAATCATGCACTATTGAGAAGTACTTACTCCGTCAAATGATAATTTTCTACAATTGTTTGTGGTCTTGGCATTAATGATTTATTCACAATTAAAATATAAAACATAATAATCTAATAGAAACAAGAAAAGGAAACGTAACTTCTTCAAATCGCATTTTTGAACAATAATGATATTAAAAGTGCATGAAATTACATCCCATTGAACAATCGTTTTGTAGAAGAGGCTTCTTTGCAAGCATCACTAAGTTGCAAGATCACTAACTGTTCCAATAGTAGATCAAGCAGACCGTTAAGAAAACAGCGATTCTGAGGAACTCACCTAAGATAGCCGCACTACCAATTTCTTCACATGAGTCTCCAAGTCGCTCCGCTTGGTGGTTTGTGTTGATAGAATCGTCCAGGCTAGAAATCGTACTAGCTGGTGTACTGCCCTCCCGCTGAGGTTCAGATTCACTTTCTGAATTGCTGTGCTCACCGTTCTGCAGCGGCCGCTCTCCGTTGCCACTACTACCGTTGCTTTCGGAGTCATGACTTTGTCGTATATATTTTAAACCCTTAGTACTTGGTGAAGTCTGTTGTTGCTGCTGTTCCACTTTTAATCTACCACCATTAGGTTTCGATACCGTTTCACTATCTGTGGTTGGTTCCGTCGCGAAACCGTGCACCTCTCCATTCGCCTGTGGAACCGTCGCACCGCTGTTACTTTGCGCTATATTCGAGCTCGATTCGGAACGCGAAGTCGTACGCGTTCCGCCGTGCTTCTCCTTATTTTGAGAGTTTTTGTGCTTATTCCGCGCAGCCTGAGCTTTACTCTCGATGTTGCTTTTTCCGCGACGCGGACACACCCCGTTTTCGCCTTTGTTATTATTGTTTGGTTTCTGAGGCGCTGTCGTCGAGCAATTTGTACCATTTTCACCGGCAACGTTGTTCGTCAATGGCGGCGACACACCCGATCCTTGCGTTGGTGGAGACGTTTCTTTACAATTTGTCGACGCGTCTGCAATGGAAACTATGAATGTTAAAAGTCCCAATAATGATATTCAGGCTATAATTGTTACAACTGTTTAAGACTTAAAGAAGGCATACTATGATTTTTAATGGATTTTTCTCTCCATTGTAGATTTACTGTGAAAATAACATAGGGGAGCCGATGGGTAAGTGGTTAGCGTGCTAGTCTCTTAAACTGAAGTTCCCAAGTCGCGAGTTCGAATCCCCGTCGAGCAATGTTTTTCTGAATTTTGTGGCGGCTATCGACACCTGTCGGTAGTTTTCGGCACCGTGAATGGTTTCTCCGTGATCGGCGCGCCGTGCGTTTGTTTACAGAACGCTAACGGTGCGTCTGCTACGGCTATAGTTCACCGATGTGACCGTTCACGGGGCCGATGTGTTGCGAGTTGAGATAGTGAGGATATATGTTGAATGTTTATGTGTTGTCCTGTGAGGGATGATGCTAAACCTTGCTAGTTGAACCGTAATGGTATAAAAGCAAGTAAAACTGACCTATGTCATACTGTGAAAATAACACGCGAAAAAATAAGATTCGGACTTGCAAAATAATAATAAGTATTGTACGTTATTCATCTTTTAGGTTGAAAGCTGAAAAAAGATTGAAGGACCAGCAGCGAAAGTGACAAAAGTAGAAACTGAGCCACAGTGCGGTGAGTGATAATGAAACAAGGGTAACTTTTCAACTTCCAATAGCATCAAGTGTATAAAAGAGCAGCAACGTATCGGTTTTGAACTTACTGGTTGTTTGACCTGGCTGTAACGATGGCCAAGCTTCTTTGGCTTGTGAATTTGTCCCATTATCTCGTACAATACTGCCGGTTACCGGTGGTGAAGGTGTTGGTTTCCTAAAATAACACAAATCTGATAAGTAACATTCATGATTAATTTCACAAGGACTGGCAATATGTACTTCAATTCATTCTATTTCCCGACTTCGGTCTTAGTATAATGTTCAAGAAAACATTTTTATATATCTATGAATATAACTGTGAAAAAAAAAAAAAAAAAGATAATATAGATATACTCAAAAACCTTACATAAATAATAAAAAATATATTTATTTACAATTATACAGAATATTTGTATCCTATCAAAACTATAAAAACAAATGACAATCAATGGTTATGTAATTAACCTATGAAAAATAATACCTTCAGCATGCTTATGTACATTTAGAAAAGAGTTCTATTAAACATTAGAAAAATTTTTATGTATATTTCTACATAAAAAAAAAAAAAATATCTTAGAAACTACTGAAACTTTAAACTCAAGATATTTCTTAGTTAAGTAACATTTATTGTTATCACATTTTTAACAAAAACTCTTCTCCAAGTGTACGTGAAAGCACTTATTGCACAACACTTAATCACTAACGTGCATGTGGAAATGTCTTTCGTTTCCGATATTCGAATGAAATAATAAGAAAAATATCAGGCATAATATGAAAACTAAATCTTCAGATAATATCACATAAACCGACATAAACGTTTAAATGCTAGCACTAATTTCATATTTAAATGCCACGCTCAACACGAAACTTAAAAAGTTTTATTGTCGATGATTTGATTCCAGAGGCAGACTCATTCGTTGCTCACCGTTGTGAAGAAGTATTAGCGTGTAACGACTGCACCAATTTTCGTTCATACTCCTGATGCTTCCCCTGGTGCATTTCTTCCTTTGTAAATGATGCTTCTTGATCACCCATTTCATGTAAATACATACATTCTGGCTTTGGACATGGTTGGTTCCTCATAAAATTTGAACAGTACTTGGTCGTACCTAGAGACGTTTTTATGGTTCGGCCATCTACTACTATGTTGTTTACAGCCTCTATTGCGCGTAATGCATCTTCTGAGCGCTATCAAACAAAAACAAAATTATCATAAATTGAAAAATTTCATAAAAAAAATTAGATTAAAAATTATACTGAAGTCAAAGCTAACCTGATACGTGACATACGCTGAAGCACTTGGTCCTTGGGATCCAGCATAAGAAGTACTCGGATTTAGCACTAATTTATGTATCTTGCCAAATTTTCCAAAATATTCGTGCTTTCTCAAAATCTATGGCAAAATAAAAATTATTTTTCATTTTAGCAGCTTTTATGAAAAATCAAACAGTTTGCTCATAAATTATGTTAAATCATACAAACAATAAAAGTAAATACTAAAAATATAATTAATACTAAATTTAAACCGCGTGACTTACACTAGCATCCGAGAGCCGCATTGGCAACCCAACTATAAACACGAGATTCTTCTGAACCACCCTAACATTTGCAAGATGTTTACGATTCTCTGTCACACGCTGTTTTCGCTGCTGGTCCTTCAATCTTTTTTCAGCTTTCAGCCTAAAAGATGAATAATGCACAATACTTATTATTGTTTACAATAATTGATCTCTGGAATGGTGATTCTGAATAGCATATCCATGATAGTAATCACAATATACGCGAAATGACCTATCGTACATCTTTTGTATATTCCGATTTTTACCAGGGATACGATCCTCGAGAAAGTTGTAGCAAAAATCAAATAAAATAAAATGTGAACTATTGGAAATAAATTATTTTTGAGGCAGGTAAGGAAAAATAATCTATTTTCAAAAGTTTTCACTTAATATTACTTGAACCTAACAGCAAAATTGAACAGAATGCAGGAAATATGCTGAAATGACGGTCATATGCTGCACATTTCAGCATGTTTCTGCATCTTTTGCCATCTGGGAATTTTCACTCGAATTTTGATGAGAAATTATTGTGGTACGTATACATCTTTCCAATTTTGAAAACAATTTTCAATCATTTTTAATCACACTTTTCTTGTTTCGAAGGTAAAAAGGTAAAAAAGTGCAAATTTAAAGGGGCTGCTCTCAAGTGGAACAATTACCGACCTAACCTCAAAACAGGGAAAGTACAAATAAAAACGGATTAAAACTTTTTAAAAAATTTAGGCTTTAGAAGGGCGATTCTACATTTCATATATAATCCCCAAAAAACTATCGGTGACATTGGTTAAAAATTAAAGGGCGATTATTCGAAATAAATTATTTTATATTATCGGCAACAAAAATAATTCAATTCGTATAATCGTCATTTAATTTTCGAACAAATTTTAGCAACATTTTTTCGAGGACTACATATGTTATGTAGAATCATTCTTCAAAAGCCCAAATTTTGTAAAAACCTTTCAATCATTTTTTATTTACACTTTACCTTTTTTTCGAGGTTAGGTCAAATTAGGTTAGGTTAGGTTAAGTTAGGTTAGGATGTAACACAATGTAGCTATAAACTGTTCTACTTTAGACCTCCTTAATATTCAATTTATAAAAAGTAAATTCTGCAATATTAATAAAATTTAGGTAACCTAAAATTTGCAATTATTAATTTATAATTTAAATACATAGATTACATCATACTTGACATCTCAAGAAAATATTACAGAATGTTTATCTTACTAAATGATCTGATTTTTACTAAATATTGATAACAGAAACGCTGCCTTACAGTAATTATGGATTAAAAAAATTATTTTAAAGTTATTGTGGGTACTTTGGAACAGTGAAAAATAGATCAAACTATAAACTTAATATCTCGACTACAAACCTACGAAGTTGAAGATGAAAGCTGAGGGTTCTATAGTAAAAGCAACGAATATAGACGAACATGGAAGGCCTGAACATACAGGGAAGATGTAGCTGGGGTGATAAAGGACAACGATAGCACATTACATAAGAGTGACTTCCTTACTCTCATTAGGAATGTCTCTCGTTGGGGAGAAGGAGTTCCTGACACTGTTTAACATAGGCTCGCACATTCTATAAGCGTCTATCTTCGTTGGTAGAACAGTTAACAACCTAACCTCAAAATGGGAAAAGTATAAATAATGATTGAAACATTTTTTCAAAAGTTGGGCTTTGGAATATATAATTATCTGGAATACATAACATATAATTCCTCGACAAAGTGAAAAGCATGTAAAATTAAGTGAAAAGTTTTGAAATAAGTTATTTTTCCTTATCTGCATTAAAAATAATTTGTTTCTCATTTTATTTCAAATTATTTTTTCAACTATTTTTTTTTTTTTTGTATATGTTATACAGAATTATCCTTCAGAGTCAAAATTCTCATCCTTGTTTAACAATTATTATTCATAAAGAGAATTAACTCCATTAATAAAACATTCAAAGTATATTTCATTCTTTTCACATGCTTTATACATCTGTGAATCCTATTACTTAATATCACAAATTATAGAAGCAATTATAAGGCTAATGTAAATTAAAACAACTACTTTGAGATATATATATGAAATTTTCAATTATTTTTTATTTCACAAAGAGTTGCAATAATTAGTGCAGAACAATATATGTATTAGCAAGTTCAGTAAAAGTTTGAATTTGCAAAATCCTTTAGGTATTTTTTCAATTTTTTTCATTCTAAATCAAACATTATATTAGAGCCTAGTTTATCTTTCATTCAAAACAATGCAAAATATAGATTAGAAATTATGAACAGAATGCTATGTAACAAATAAGACAAGTAAAATATTCCATGATATAAAAAATACTCCATTTTTCTTTCTTTACATTGGCATCATTTAAATTGACAATTTAGGCTCCAATACATATTGGTTTTTTCATTTGCAATGAAGTCAAAACCAACTTTTACATCATTTGCCATATACTTGTGGGTCACTCCAATGAAATGTAAGTGTAAACATTACGTAAACATATGGTTTCATATACTATCTCTCATCTACTTTGTGATATTAGACTTATCTAATTATTATTAGATTTCTCATACCTTACAATCTCTTCTTTTGTTAGGGGCTTGAAGTCAGCTGGATTTTCCGAATAGGCCTTACGGCATGCAGGACACAAGCCATTCTCGTCTGTTCGAATCCTGTGCCAACAGAAGCGACAAATCTGGTAGCCGCAGGTGCATGGGAAAAAGTTCAGATCGTCCACCTCTAGCGGTTCCATACACAACGGGCACTCAACCGCATCGTCGCCGCTTTGGTTCAATACAGACATTCTGTTCGATAGCTCTGTCAATTTATCCCTCGAGTCACAAAAGATATACTCGCTACCTTCCACGGACCTACGTTACTGCAAACAGTCCAGTATAAACATCCGAATTAATCGGAAAGAGTTCAGCAACAATAAGTATACTCACTCGCTGTAAATTATATACAAATTCCTTTAAAGCCGGTCCAAAACTATATCCGAAAGAACTGTGCAGAGGGGTCTCCTACGATCTAAAAGAGAAGGAAATGAGAAGAATTAGCGGCGATTCACTCTGGCCGCAGTGTCATGTTTTCTCCAATAACCAGACTGGACTTTTCCTCACTCCGACACAGTGAGGAAAAGTCTATTCCAAGAGAATTATGATCGACGTCTAGGGTAAACTGTCAACCGCCTCTGACACGCGCGAGATAGCGAACAAAGGACGCCAGGTCCGCATAATAATCGGCCATCATGCATCGTCCTGTGGTCACGCGGTTAGAAAAACGCGAGGCGCGAGCCGCGGCTCCGTAGGACGGTACCCTTTGACGCGGCGGTGAATTTTGGCGAACTCTGGACTCGCGGCTATCGGAAACATTGGAAACAGCTGTTGGTCGGGTTACAGCGCGGTTGACGAGAGGAAACGTCAGAGAGAGCGAGACGGCACTATATATTTTCCGCGAACGACACAAAGAGAGAGAGAGAGTGAGAGTGCGGGGGGAGAGAGTGAGAGAGAAAAAACGAAACCTCCGAATAACGACGGGAAGAAAGTCGCAAACATTACCCGGACGGAAGCTGCACGACGGAGCTTCTCGCTCTGACACTCGGTGAGATTTCGAAAATTCCGAACGGTCGTATAAAAATGTCCAAGGACGAGAGACACACCAAAAAACGACTGCCTCGACTGTCTACGTAGTAGTACACTGGCCTCTCTCGCTCTCTCTCACTCTGTCTCTCTCTATCCTTCGCGGTTGCTCGGCCTTTCGTTCTTCGTCGCGCGCGCGCGAAACCAGATTCTACCTTTGTCGTCGATGCCTCTCTCTTGTGCTCGCACTGTCTGCTGCCTGCAACTCGTATACAGACTCGAAAATTCGAATATTCTACCGATCGTATGAACCGTCGTAAACGCGTATCTCCTGGAGCTGGACAATAATGCTCGTTACTCGCGCGCTCGCGTATATTTACTGTCGACGAAGGACGAAGAAAAAGACTGGCTAAGGTACGTCCGTCCGTCGCTTTCTTCGGACTTCGGAGTCGGTCGTTTTCGCTATGCGCGCTCTCGTTACTTTTATCGCGGGAGCAAGAGAGCGCGGGACACACTGGAAGGCACGCCGAGAGGGTCCGAGAGAGAAAGCATCGGCCAAAAGAGAAAGGCCCATAGTGCGCTCGGCGAGTGCGAGCGAGATGCCGCCATAGTAAATATATACATATACATACATACCCGAAAAGTGTATATAATAAGAGGGTGGAAAAGACGTAGTGGTGGGCGGAATGGAGTGACGGAACGGAGAGGGACAAAAATGTCAAACGAAAGGGAGGCTGGAACAAAGGGAAGGAAGAGAGAGAGAGAGAGAGAGAGAACGAGGTGGAGTTTATATAGAGAGGGCTCGAGAAGTTGAACCGGAGATGGTAAAAACAGACGTGAGTGTGAGTGAGAGAGTGGGAGGGAGGGACAGAGAGTGAGAGAGAGAACTGCCAATGACGGAAAGAGGAAAAGGGAATGAGGGGAAAGAGACAGAGAGAGAGAGAGAGAGCCCGTTTTAACCTTAATTTTACAGGCCCCTCGTACGGCCGCGAAGGTTCTCGCGATTTTCGCGACTTTTTTGAAAGGCGCGTCTTTTGCGACGAACCGGACCTTTCGTTCTTTAATCGTTGTGAGAGATCGCCTTTTCGAATCTCGTGCCCAACTTTTACTTACGTATATATTATATCTACTTTTGCACTACGAATCTTGTCTATACTGGGTAATTTTTATGGGCGATGAGAACGATTCCGCGTTCGCGCGCATCGATTTCGCGCAGGAGCGGAAATTACGAAGGTGGCAGCAATACATACATACGCGTAAACCGCGAGGGGGAGAGAGAGGGAGAGATATGGAACTCGAGAGAAAAATTGAGAAAGAGCTCAAATGTATATATGTATATATATATATACACGGTGCGAACGAACGCCCACAAAGGTGAGGAACGCAGGACGCTACTTGTCAGGACTTTTTTTTTTTCAAGTGTATATGCATACATACGTATATCCCCGTCAGCGAGTTGGAATTCGATGGAATTATAAAGCGCACGGAATGAGTAATCGAAAGGCTTGAAAATGTGTGTTAATCATATTTTGATGCGATTCCGAAATTATTTCTTCGGAACTGTTCCCCTTCGTCACTGCGATTATTATATCTATGTGTATATGTATATGAAAGGATGTGTCTCGACTGTATATATATACAAGGCGATACGGTGACGATGTGTATATACGGTACCGCGAATCCCGTCAAGTTTTGTTTACATTCGACGGACATTCCGTCTTTTTTGAAACGTCATATATACATTCCCCTTTTTCAATATGGCCGGAGTAACACTCGTAACGTACATGAATTACAACGTTTATTTACAATATACATTATTCGAATTTCGAATAAGCGATTTAAGGGGTGGAATAAAGTAGCAGCAGTTATAGCGACGTAACGTGCAGAAAGTAGGCAAAAGCGTCAAAATTTGAAATTATTGAAACGGTTTTTTTTCAAAATTTGTGGTCTCTTATAATCTTAACGATAAATACGATTCCTAAGGAAATAACGCCGGAATAAAGAGCTGCGGCAGGAATTTCTTTTCCCCGAGAATAAGAAAGACACTCTTATGTAAAGTATACTATCGTTGTCCTTTATCTCCACAGGTACATGTTCGTTGGTAAAACACACTTACCGACCTAACCTCAAAATAGGAAAAGTAATGGTAATAAAAAATGATTGAAACGTTTTTTTTTTCAAATTTTGGAGCTCGCGGGAAGGGTGATTTTATATACCAGTTAACGAAAAGGGATTGAAAGGTATTGGCCAATTCCGAATTGTGCAAAAAAGGAATTCGAAGGAATTAAAAGGAATTCACTTTAATTCCTTCGAATCTTCCCTTTTTTGCACAATTCGGAATTGGCCAATCCCTTTTCGTTGACTGGGATATAACGAAAAAGGATTATATAGAGCATCAACTATATCTGCGATTCAGCAGTGAAAATTTATATGTAACTATAAAAATAAGAATCGTCGTATGAAGAATTCAGATTTTCGCAGTAGAATCCGGTGCTCCGAATCTTATTTGTTTACTGGGACAAATTCCTAACAAAATTCTAGTGTAAATTGTGTAAAATCAAGCGAAAACTTTATTAAACAAATTATTTTTACTTATATCTGCCTTAGAAAAAAAAATCTGTTTCTAACTCATTTCATTTTATAAATGATTTTTACTAGAATTTGTTGGATTGCTCCGAATCGCTCCTTTTCCAATATAGATATACAAATTATACATCGGCAACCTAACTTATAACCTTTGATTTAGAGCAATTTGGAGCGACTCCGAGTCTTTCCCATTATACAAAACGAACAATGCTTTAAAATCAATATTTTCCAGAGTCCCAAAAAAATGGAGTTTGAATCATTTTTTATTAATACTTCCATTATTGCAAAGCTACAGAAAACGTGTCCTCGAGACCTAAACTTGAAAATCTGATGATTGAGGTTTTGAAAAAAATGTTAAAATACTCAAAATGGCGGCTGAAACACAGAAAAATCATAAAAATCTTCTGGAATTTTGTACTCAAAAACGATGGACTTTAGAGAAAAATTTTACCGAAGAAAAAGTTCTTGGAATTGATCAAAGAATATGCTGAAAATTTTTCAGAAACATTAGAAGCATTTAAAAAATTTTTTAAATTTCATAATTTTGAAAAATTTCAAAATTGTTCAAATGTTTCTGAAAAAATTCGAGCATCTTCTTTGATCAATTATAAGAACTTTTTTTCAGTAACATTTTTTTCTAAAGTCTATCGTTTTTGAGTAAAAAAGTCCAATTTCGAATTTATGAGCTGCTATATATCGAGTATTTTTCGGTACTACTTCGGTACGTATACAAAAAAATACAAAAAGATACAAAAAATACAAAAAAATACAAAAAAAAAAAGAAAAAAGGTTCTTTACATGCATTTACCTCCACGTGGTAAGAACTGGGCAACGGCAAACATTTTTTGACGGCTAAAGCATGTTTGTGTATCAACTTTTAAAAATTATGAAATTTTTCAAAATTTTGCAATTAAAAAAATGTAATAATGCTTCATGTTTCCGAAAAAATTCAAGCGTATTCTTTGATCAATTCCAAGAACTTTTTCTTCAGTAAATTTTTTCTCTAAAATCCATCGTTTTTGAGTAAAAAATTCCAGAAGATTTTTTTTTTATTTTTCTGTGTTTCAGCCGCCATTTTGAGCATTTTAAAATTTTTTTCAAAACCTCAATAATCAGATTTTTAAGTTTAGGTCTCGAGGACACGTTTTCTGTACTTTAAACATTAAATTTTAAGTGCATTCGATTTCAAAAATCAAAATGAAAAAATTTTCATTTTCGGAAACCACGTTTTTTTGCAGAAAATCATGTTTTGTGGTTATTTTTCGAAATTTTTCGAAAAATCTAACAAAAGATTCTGAAAGTTCA
>JAPYZR010006565.1:21-16573 GCA_030522945.1 Trichopria nigra
AAACCTAAACAACAAATTACTTATCTATAAATGCATTCTTAAACCTATTTGGACGTATGGAGCTCAACTCTGGGGAAGAGCATCAAAATCAAACATCATAAATTATTGAAAGGTTTCAAGCTGAATGCCTAAGAAACATCACGAGTGCACCCTGGTTGGTGCCTAATGATGTTATTCGGAATGACTTGGGCATCAAAACCGTATCAGAAGAAATCAAAAGGATACAAACGAACTACAAAGATAGACTTAAAATACATCCTAATAATAAATTAGTTTATGTACTGCTCAACAATCCCGTAGGATCGAGTAGGCTGAAAAAAGATTCAGGCAATAATCGTAAAGAAACCAACAAATTGGAAATTATATCTACAGTCATTTGTTTATTTTTCTCTTTATATATATTTATCTATATTCTTGCGTATACGGAATTGTAATCATTGAATATAATTTATGTAAATGAGTGCTCTCTACTGGGAGAGTTACTCGCATGTTAATGAAATGTAGTGTACAAGATTTAAAATGTCTCTCTGACAGATTGTAAATAAATGGGAAGAAAAAAAAAAATTTTATTGTAAATTAAAAATATTTTAATTAACAAAGAAAAAGAAAATTGTTTGAAAATTGACAAAAAAATGGGTAAATATTGAACAAAACTATACCCAATAAAAATGTTGCGAAATGTAAACAAAATGGATGGAAAGGATCTAAATTCGGAAAATCATAAATATTATCGGAAAATATTGACAAATGTTGACAAATAGTGACAATAATACAGACAACGAAAAAGCTGACGAAAGATACGAGTTGTTATGACAAGTATGGGAAAATAAAAACAGACGAGGGTTTTAAATTAAGCTTCGAAAAATGATTGGTTTTTTTAAAAAATGTATAACAATAAAAATGCGTAACGACAAAAATAGAAGAAAAATTTAATACAGTTGATACAAAAAGTTAATGAAAATTTATTTATTATTTATTTATTTATTTATGCGTTTATTTATTTATTTGTGTATTTACTTATTTACTTATTATTTATCTCTTGATCGCGACGGCCTGCATGTCGTTTGTACGGTAAAATATAACAGTACCCAGCAAACACAAAAGTAACTGGTATATAACGACTATGTAACATTTATGTAACATTTATGTAACATTTATGTAACATTTATGTAACATTTATGTAACATTTATGTAACATTTATGTAACATTTATGTAACATTGTAACAAAGTAACAATTTTATAAATGTTACATTACTGTTACTTTCTGTGTTTGCAGGGTAAGAAATAAAAACAAAAGTCAACAGTAAAATCTTTATTAAATGTTTGAAAATACAAAAAAAAAAAAATATTTGATTACACTTCATTGAAATTTTAAAAAGTAGGAGAAACTCGATAAATAACGAGAAAGTAAATATTATCAGCGGAAATGACTAATTCATACGTCATAAATTAAAATTTAACATTTTAAGTAAATTGATACAAACCGACCGACCCTATGGCCATTACTGTTTTCTGAATTCAATAAGTTGATACGAACTACATAATAAATAGCAAAATTTGAAAGCAAAAAAATTGCTATAAGGGTAAATTTCAAAAAATAAAAAACAATGAGCAATGATTGAGAAAATGTTATCTAAATAAATAAGAAAATAAAATTGTATAACCAGTAAAATATTTTTTATTGTTTGAAAATAAAAAAAAATGCAATGTATAAATAATGAATAAAAAATATTTCGAAAAATTGATAACAAATAAATAAATAAATAAATAAATAAATAAATATATATATACATATTAAACAACAAAATCAATAATAGAGATTTTAAAGAGTTGTATTTTAAAGTGTATGATAAACCGTTTCCTCATACTAAAATAATGACGAGACTGTCGCTGTAATTTAAAAGAACAATTAATAACAAGTACATAACTGCCGATTAGAGAATAATGGAAAACCATTCAAGTTTTAAGAACATAACGCAATTCCTTTTAGTTTATGGGTTATTCGTTATCGGCTTCACGATTCTTGGCTAATATGTCACAAAATGTGTGTCATATATCAATGTGACGTTCATCAATCATGCGCTGCCTAATGAAACTTACGCTGTACGCGAGGACAATGAGCAATTGATGAGAATAGACGAAAATCTAGGCGAGAAAAGGCGAGAAAAAAACGATTTAAAAAGTCATGAACTTGTCGTTGTGCCACTCAATTTATCCTTTGTAAATGCAGATGAATGAAGAGAAAATGAAAACAATAATAAATGCTCCAAAATTGACAGTCTTTAATTGAATATTTGATTAATTGGGGTGCGATCTTTGATTTTGCGAATTGAAATATGTTACGAGGTATAGCACAAAAATTTGCAATAATGCGATGCAGTCTGTAAAATCTTTCAGTTTAAGGGTTTTTTTTTTTATATACAGAATTTACAATTTTAATATTTATCATGTAATATACATCTGAAATTACATTTTTATTTATGAATTTTAATGAACTTAATGAATAATTTTCGACAATATTTTCAAGTAATTCTTATATATGTATGTTTTTATTGAAAATTTGTTAAATATTAACACATTAAAAAAATGTTAAATATGAAACTGAACAATTTATTTATTAAAAATCTTATATTTATTTACTATAAATAAATATTTACTTTTTATAAATCTTCTAAAGAACTGCGGTAACAATCAACAATAGAAATTAGCGACGAAATAAAAAAAAAAATTAATTAGTAAAAATCAAAAAAACGAAATGTTTGGAAATATTGAAAAAATTACGAAGACACTCGGGAACTCGAGACCGCAACGTTAGGAAACGTCCGATATTGACAATAACAAGAGACGAGAATTTAAATCTCTCTGTACTGGTTTGTTTGTTTTTTCTTTGTTTTGTTTACTTTCGCATACTGAACAGGACATTTATGTTTTTGATTATGAATGAAGGTAAACAATATATGCGAGTCGTCAAGATATAATTAAAAGTCATTAAATTGTAATATTTTTATATATATACGTAATATTATCATTTATATATATATATATATATATATATATATATATATATATATAATGCCTGGTTCTACATAACTTTATTAATAATTCTTGTAGTAGTCCATTGTGGAATATTAATTAGGTTATAAAAATGCTTGAATTACTTTACAAACAATATACATGAATTGGAGTTGAATTTTAAACAACAAAGCTTATTATCAATTTTTTTCCAAATTTGTAATGTCTTTTAGAATTTGACCTAATTAATGAATTATATTAATTTTGCTTATTTATTTGTTTCAGGTAAGTGTCGACGTCAATTGATAAATGGTAACATGAGTAGCCGTGAGTAATTGATAATAATTAAATATTAATTCTCCAACTGAATCAAATTTATTCTACTGCGTTTTAGGGGTCCAAAATCTTTAATGTAAGCGCACACGTACGTGACATCATAAACCACTGAAATTTTCGCAAATAAAATCATGTTTGTTGTATTTTAAGATTGAGCTTTAATCAATGTGATCCTTGACTGTTACGTATATACACGAAGAATAAGTTAATAAATTATGTTAATTTTGTTATTTGGTAATAATAATAATAATATATATAAAAGTCATTTTTTTATTTACGATTTTGGTCAATTTTTATGTATACGATTTTGGTCAATTATTGTTCTTTATGATTTTGCTTAAGTTGTCTTTACCCCTTTGTTAAATTTTTGTGGTACATTATTTTGGTGATTTTTATAATAAATTTTTTCCTTTGAGATATTGATAAATTTTTATTTTTACGATTTTAGTCAATTTTTTTCTTTCTAATATTGATTAATTTATTTGTCTTACGATTTTGCTTATTTTTTCTTCCTTGTAATTTTGGTTCATTTTTTGTGTAGGATGATTTTGGTCAATTTTACGTTTGTACTTTTGAAAATTTTGTGTGGTATATTATTTTGGTGAATCTTAATTTTTTCATTTCCGATTTTGGTCAAACTTTTCTCTGGAAAATTTTGGTGAAATTTTTCTCTTTACAATTTTGGTCAATTTTTATGTACAGTTTTCGTCAATTTTTCCAGTATCGTTTAACATGAGAAAATGGACTCGTATATATATTTAAACAAAGTTAATTGTAATTAAATTGAAAAATACTTTCATTTATTCCGTACTTCTCCTATGTTATACATATATATATATACTATACATATAATATATTACATATAATGTACGCAGTGTCTCGGAAATACATGATAATGCAAAAATTAATATTCAATTAAAATACAACCTGAAGGACCTTGGCCAAGTAGAATTTAAATAACGAGAGCTATCGAAACTCACCAATCAGAGTAATCGAGAACTCGGTTGCGTACAACAGTATGTACATATTAACTTTGTTTTCGCGCTCGGATTAGCGCGTCTTGTTCACGTGGATACCAAGTGTTCTTCTGATTGTTCAATTTTAATCGCTCGCCATCAAAATTCGACATTTAGGATCAACTTTTCGTGCAGAACTTTTTTGTTTGGATATTAATTGGCAACCGAGTTCTGCAATGTTATTTGCCAGTTTTAGGAAAACACGTTATACGCGTTTTTTACAAAATAGCCAGGTCATTATGAACGGCATCTAAACAAGATTGCTATTTTCTATTCATGCCCAGAATAGTAGTACAATATTTTATTATTGTTGACGCCACAATTTCGTGAAATTTTAGCCATTTTTAAAGTTTAAAAGGTCTTGAATTGCGATTGAACTTCGTTGGGGTCAATTTATTGCTACCGTCAAAACTGAGACTCGACTGACCAGTATATATTTAACAACTTATACCAAAGAAACTTCACGAAATAGATTCTGCGTTATCAGACATTACGGACGAAATACCGAATATATCGATAGTACAAGCACAAAATTAGTAATCGATGTAATGCAATTACCTCGCTTTTACTTGCTACTCATTTAATAACCAGTTATTAAGTAATAGACGCGCGAAATATAACTGTAATTTATATATCTCGCATAATCTCTTTCCACCTGGGGTATTCGAAGCGATCCCACGAATAAATCTTATCTGAATTAATCGCGCGTGTGCGTTGGATTTTATTTTCATTTACTGCCCAATAAAATTACGAATCTGGGTCAATTATTTCCGCGGATTCCAGCGATCGCGCATGCATTCGCGGCCACGAATCGGAAAACGCAATTTCTTTCGGAAAAAAATTTCGCGCGATAATTTCATGTTTTATTGATGTCGGCTTTCTCAAGTTTGCTTCAAGTGCAGCACGCGCGCCTGCATATATACACGCTTGCGTTCTGTATCTCCGCGGCGTGGGAAATACAAACTCGGTTTTCCATTACTCCCGCCAGCCAAAGAACAATGCACGAGCGAACCTTTTTCGCGTTTCGGAGACGACCTAAGGATTATCATTTTACAGTTCCGCAGAAATGGATCGGCACAGAAAAACAATGAAGCGCTAAGCGCCAAAGTCGCAATGGCTATTTAATGAAATTGGCGAATCACGTGAAATATTATTGATGAGAAAAACTGGTTTTTACGTCTAACATTAATATTTTTTTATATGTAATCTTTACGATTTTGGTCAATTTTTTTTTTCATTACGATTTTGGTCAACTTTTTTTCATTACGATTTTGGTAAACTTTTTTTTCATTAAGATTTTGGTCAATTTTTTTTATTACGATTTTGGTAAAACATTATTTTTATCACGATTTTGGTCAAATTTTCTCTTTACGATACACTGGTTAATTTATTGTAGTTAATCATTTTAGTGAATTATGGATTCAATTTTTTCTTTGCGACATTGGTCAATGAGTTCTTTACGATTTTAGTCAATTTTCAATTTACGATATTGGTTAATTATTAAAAGAGTTTGATCATTATTGTTCTTTATGATTTTCGTTTGTTTTCTTTCCAATTTTATTCCATTTTATTTTGACATATTATTTTGATATAGAACAAGTTTTTACTTTACGATTTTCCTGGTTTTTTTTTCTTTACAATTATGATCAAATTTTTCTGTACCATTTCGGTCAATTTTTTTTAACGATAGAGGTCTATTTTTATAGTTAATTATTTTGGTAAATTTTAGAGTCAATGTTTTCTTTTACGATGTTAGTCAAATTTTTTTCATTTTTTTTTTTTTTACGATTTTGGTCAACTGTTTTTACGATTTTGATCAATTTATTTGAAACATTATTGCCCACTTTTTGCCAACTTTTTCCCAAATTTTTGTCAATTGTGTCAATTATCAGTGTTCTATTTTTCGTCTTTCCCAAAATTTTGTACGATTTTATCAAAAAATTATTTTTTCACTATTTTTTTTCAATTCTTTTTATTGTAATTCAAATATCTTTATCACTGTTGTTCCATTTCCACTTTTCATAATATATATTACTTAAAGTCATGACGACTTTGTGCTGTAGAAAACACAAAGTACAGATAATACACGACGCCCATAAATTTCCAATGATTGAACACGCCATTTTCACGAAAGATAACAGCTTCACAAGTTAAAAAGTACACGAATTGCAATCAACGTAATCCGTTGATTTCTCGTCGACAACCGGTGAATATTTAATACTTTCCATCGCGAATTTCTAACTGCAGCATCGATGAAATTGCAACAAAAATATGCAACTATTTCTTTTTAAATTTCAATTAATTATGTACAATTAATTATTTGCAATTTGATTATAACATATTTGTGCATTGATATTCAGAAATCGGAATCATATTTTCTGGTAGCGATTTTTTGTATATACTATAATTTGAGAGCTAGACAATGATCCAATTAAATTATTTCAATAGATATCATTTAATATAATTCTTTTTTTAACAATTATGATTTACCATTTTATTACGAGCATATATACTTGAATTAGAAACGAATTAGAAACATATTATACCAAAACTAATTTTCGCTCCGAAGATATTAAGTCTTCTTTATTTTATTTCGTTTGCATATTTCCTACCATTTATTTTATCATAATCATTGTTTCGCCTGCAGGGAATAAACATTTTCTTAAGAAATTTATCCGATATCCTAAAATTCACGTACGATTATAAGCCAATTCTTATAAAAGTCAAGAAAATCCTAAAACAATTTTCATACAGCTCTTCGTGCGCGAAAGTTTAATTAGAATTTCGAAAATAAATTAAGATTCAATTCGTCGACAAAATCAAACAATTAATCACTGTCCGAGAAAAACGATTCCAGTTGATACCATCGTCACGTAATTACGCATGCCATCATTTTCTCTTGTCTATCCAAAAAGATATCAACGTACATGCGAAACCCGAGTGTGTATCTTTAACTTTCGTTCCACGGCTCCATCGCAGCAGTTTTTCGCGCTTTCTTTGAAATTACGCATGTTTTTCTATTCGATGACGAAGAATGCCAAGAATCTGTGCTGTAAAATGAAGTTAATTTATTACAGATGGATTTGTATAATTTATATGCGGTATAATAAACGTTTCGTACATTTTTATAAGTTATAAAAGAAACGCGACAGTTTTTTTCGTCTCGTGATCTTAGAGTATACTTTCTGAATTTCTTGAAGTGAAAATAAAGTTAGATATTATTTTTCAACGTTTTAAAAATAAATTTTTATATTTTTAAAAATTATTTTTATCTTTATTTGAATAATAGAAATAATAATAATAGCAATAATAATATTAATATAATAAATAATAATAAATAATAATAAATAATAATAAATAATTCCATTTTTTTTCTCAATAACGTATCATCCTGATAAGGACGAAATATATTCGTCGTATTTTCGATAAATTCATTTTTGAGAAAAGTATGATTTACCATATTACCTAATAAACGTAACTCTACTATTACGTTAAAGAAAAATATCACATTTTTTTATTGTTCCGAGAAATTTCTTCATGAATTTTCGAAAAATCCTGATTTTTTACTTCTTCTTTTTATACCAATGATAAAAGTTTTATTTTATTTTATTTTTTGTTTTCATCGTCTTGTCTTACAATCTGAGCATTGCTCAGTTTTCAGGACTTAACGAGCATTTCTAATTTTTCAGAAAATTGACAAATTATGCCAATTGTCCTAGTCGTGCTGTGGTTAGAATTCAGAGTCGTTTTTTTTTTCACGGTAAGCTAAGAAAATTCTGAAAAAAAGCGAAAGGACAAAAACTGACAATAAGAAATATATAACTAAAAAAAAATGTATCAAATAAAAAAAAAATAATAGACTGAAAAAAATATTAACAAAAAAGAGTTTGTCTATAAAGTATCGCTTCCTAACACAAATTTGGAAAATTAATTACAACTTAGACGTTTCTTAAAATGCTGGAATTTATTAGAATAAACATGCATATTTCCGCTTTCGTTAAAACCTCGTCGTTAGAACAAAAAATTTTTACTATTGACAAAAATAGCTACATTTTAATGTAATATTCAAATGGTTTTCATGTATATTTTAGATGAACAAAAATTACGTTATCAATTGAATACTTTACAAGCCCCTTTATCATTTGTTGGTAACGTCAATTCCTACCCTAGAATGTATGAATTAAAAACAATTAAACCTTTTTCAAAATCATTTTTACTACGATTTTCGATGTTGTCAATCATCCAATTAAATCGAAAATTCTGAAAATTCGTCAGTCAATTCCAACTTCGAAGAAATCGACATGAAAAAGAGTAATATTTATGCGTTTTTCGTTATCTCCTTAACCGATTTTACTGATATTTGTGGACAATTTTATGTTTTTTTTTTTATGAATGCACGTCGATTTTCAGCGTAGTTCGTTCAGAATTGGTCGAGAATTTGCAAGAATAAAAAGTGCAACATTGTAATTCCAATTTTATTCTTGCGAATTCCCGGCCAATTCTGAAGAGATTTCGCTGAAAATTGACGTACATTCAGAACAAACGAGTAAAAACGCCCTAAAATAGATCTAAACTTGAAAATGTATCTAGTTTTTCTTTACATTTATAATATTTTAGATAAGGAATTGACTTTATCGACCGTTAAGGGTTTCCCTTAAGGGGGTCCAAAGATAGAACGACAGGGATTTATAAAAATATGTAATTTTAAACAATTGTTTCCCCTATAAAAATTCCATTCAATATATTCTTGACAAGTTAAAGCATCCATCGAGCCACTAAAAAGAATCAATTTCAAAAAAATTCCATTGTGGGCCTTAAATGTAGAATCAGCTAGGGAACAAACTGACACATAGTATATATGTTACTCGTCAGCTCTCTGTATTCCGTCGGTACTTTTCGCTCCTTGTTGAGCGCAACAACAAAGCAGGTACGTGAGTCATTCCGTGCTGCTCGATCGTTATCATTACGTGATTTTCTACATACATAGGAACACGCCATGAAATTCAACGCAACCTACACACGTCACATTATTACACGAATGATTAGTGTATGTCTCTTCATTAGCGCAGGAATTCGCAAGAAATGGCTCGTATACATACTATATACATGTACACAATATACACGCATATTTAGCAACGGGACCCTGAAACGCCTAAAAGCGGTATTATATATACTCTCTCGAGCCGGAGTTGCCGCAGTGTTGGATGGCGGAAGAACGGAAAAACGCGGACGTAATTCATAAACGCTACTATAAGCGGTAAAACGGAAAGCGGACCTAACCTATAACAATAGCGGTGCGATCTAAAGCGACACAAATGTCGCGAACCGACTTATGGCAACCCGCATTATGGTTGCTTTTATGCGAAACTTATTATCGAGATTCCGGGTGTCGGGTGCACCGGTTGCGTATATTGCGCGTTGCGTTCGCCCACCTGCTGCTCGTTGCGTATGCCGGTGAACAAACGGACGACACAAGGCCCTGGTTCGTATATCCTCGTATTCCTATATATATACGTGTGCATTAGGACAAACGATGTTTCGAACGTACTCCTCGTTGTCGACCCACTTTGCGTTTCCTGCGCGGTATATATATATACGTCGAGGTGCTTTTGTGCATGATGCTGCGCGAAAGAAGTAAATCCGGGCAAAGTTCGCTTCCATGATGGCGACATCATAATAGTGTGGGTGCGTGCTGCTGATGCGAAGTATTATTATGGCTAAAGTCGACTTGATGGGAACGTGACGAAAGCGAATGTTGTTTGTTTTTCCAAATAATGATTTGTCAGATTTTTCCTTGCAACTTTTCTTGTCGAGCTATACAATTTGGAAACTTCACGAGGAAACTTCATTGTTATAATAGTTGACAGCGTGGATTTAGTTTAAGAAAGTTGTCGAGTAAACGAAATGTCGAATCTTGTTTCATCAAGGTAACAGAGTTTTTCATTATCAATTATTCCAATGACACTGCAAAATTATTCCTTTCAAAATCTATCAAATATTTTGTCAATTCGAAGGTTCCCGAAGACCTCTAATTGATACGATGAAAATTCTGTTTTTTTTTCTTTTTTGACACAATTGAATAAACTTTTTGTCTAATTAATAATACGTTTTGTTAGTCTAAGAAAATGTTTTCTTCTATCAACGAAAAGTTTTGTTGAATTAACAAAAAGTTTTGTTAAATTAACAGAAAGTTTTGTTAAATTAACAGAAAGTTTTGTCTGATTAACAAAATGTTTTGTTGGATCAACCTCCCTGGTAGAAATGAAAACATTTCTTAGCCAATTCTTAGACAGTTCAGATATTTACCATGTTAAAGGCATAGGAGAAATGGATAGTGTAAGAAAACAATGAGACATTCTGTTGATTCGACGTAACCGATTTATCGCCTTCAATCTTTCTATATTTCCAACAAAACATTTAGTTGTTTCGAGTGAATTAGCTCACCATCATTGCGATTCTCAGCGTTTCCTTCCTTGCCATGTATAATATTATACGTGTGTCGTAAAGTGATCATAAGTGATTTTGGTAGATCAATGCCATGTAATCGTACTTTATACGAAAGTAAATATGGTACATTCACAAATGGATATATATTATTTAATTTCTTTGTACAAGCATTATCAGCCGTCTCATATCTGATAATTTACTTTCAAAGGTAAAACGCGTAAACTGAAATTATAATAATTATCTTTTAAACGCCGAGAATGACAGTGATTTTAAGTAACAGTTCTAGTGATTATCTTTGCGGTGGGAACTTTGAAACGCATCTGAAAACCGAAAGAACATTTGCTTTCATGTTTTTTTTTTCGTTCTTCCTTTAGACGGCTAGCAGAGTTGCGAGAGATGCCCAATTTGAAATCGTGAATATGGAAATTTTTGCGCGATTAGCGTACTTGTACAGTGGTTTTGCTTATTACTCAGTTTACAAGAATAGTTTATAAAAAAGTTTATAAAAAGTCTCAGAGATTTAGTTTATGCTATATATTATATGAACGTTCTAAAAAAAAACTCCCATTTATTGCTTAACGACTTTTAAACCATTACATCATGAACATTTTCTTAACCGACCTAAAAAAGAAATTTTTGTTTCAAGTCAGATTTTTTGGAGTCTTTTTTGATTTGAAAAATTTTTTATTTGATAAGGACTGACTTTACAAAAAAATGTTGAACAAATAGTTCTTAAAATTATACAAGGAGTACGTGTGAATTTATTCAGAATTTTTTGAGACATTTTTGAATTTTTCAAAATATGGTCCCATTCCGAAATTCCAAAAGTGGTCCAAAAAATTATGAAAAAATTCATACGTGTTCCTTGGGTAATTTTAAGCAATTTTAATTGCATAACATTTTTATGGCTCTACGGTACACAAGCGCCATTTTGGAAAAACCAGAGCAAAAAAAACTGCTATTCATGGTTTTAGAAGGTTTAAACATCGGGACCACGATTCCTGGTGATTGAATGATTAAATAAATATGGAAAAAAATAAAAAATCGACTTTGAAAAAAAAATAACGTTGAAAAATCACATTTTTTGTTTTAAATTGCAAAATTAACATTGTTATTGAAGTTTTCTTGATGAAAAACCAATACCAAATTCTGAAAGAGAACCCTCAAAAACCCGCGGTATAGGATTTTGAAGAAAAAAAAAATTGTTTTCGAATAGGTATGGTATCCTTGAAAATTCATGCACAAAATCGCCGTTTTGCGCATTAAAGGGTTAATAACAATTGAAATTCAATAATCGATTTTAAGAATGTAATAAACTATAGTAAAGCGAGAAAAGACACTATAATTATTGTTTTTCTTACAATAAATATAAAACATTGTTTTGATAATCGTCAATTGTCATTAAAAAGTTGTAAAATAAAAAAAGATAAAATTTTGTACAGTATTAACAAGTTTTCATGACACCTCGAGAGGTTTTCAGAACCTCAGATACATCGACAATTTTTGCACAATTTTCTTTTTTTTTCACCGACTGCATAATACATACGAAAAAGTACATTAGACTCAGCAGAATTCGCACTTTACGTCGTGCCTGCCTGCAAGGCGATATATATATATACGATACCGTGTCTTCACTTAAACAATGTTTCGAGCATCGTCGACCTACTTTGCATTTCCTACATAAAATAGGAACGATGCTCTTTTCTAACGAAATTGCGAAAAAGTGCGAAACAACGGGATAAAAGAAGAAGAAACTGCGCATTAAATTATATAAGATAATAGCGATGCATACAGAATGCAATTTATCATAAAGTTATGATTGCCAAGCAGGGGTTTCTGCGCGAATCTCGAAAATAATTACTCGTCAAGGAAATTTTTAAAAAAATTGAAACGTTTGTTATATTTAGTGACCTTAACAATGAAATGTCCCAGACGATGAAATGACCAGATGATGAAATGACCTAGGCAATGAAATGTTCGTGAGCCATCGTTATGATGTGAAACATGGACGTTTGATGAAAAAACGTATAATCATTTTTTTTTTGTTTCGAATGAGGAAATTCTACACTTACGGTATGGGTTGAAAAAAAACTGGATCTTCTCTGAAAAGTAATGTTATTTACTCGAAAATAGTTTTTATCCGATCGATCTTTGCACCAAATCGATGTAGGCTCCAAACCTATAAATTTCACAATGTAGAAGAGGTCTTTGCGCTCTCGAGCCTGTCGGCGTTTGTATATATATATACTGTTCTCTCGACTTCAGATAGGTCGCGGTGGTGGAGGTTGTGAAAGGAGGGAGAAGGGTAGGGATGGCAAATGAAAGAAAATCGGCGGTGGTGTCTCTACGATGCGGCGCAAGTGAGTCTTCGTTTGCCCGTCGCGCGAAGATGTGCAGAATTTCTTAGCGGGTGATAACGCTTACGAACAATAGTTCGGTTCTCGGTACCAAAATATTTTCCCTTTCAAATTAACGACTTGTACATTTTTCTTGTGTAAATGACATTCGATGCAACGTTTGTAAACTTTCGAATCAGTTTCGTCGAGTCGTGTGATATAAAGTGACATGTGAAACGACTTGAGGTTAGATTAACGAATAAAATTTAATCGTTGATACAAATCAACGAAACATGCGGACATGGCCAAAATAAGGGAAAGCTAAAAGAAGATGATATATACATATATACGTAGTATCAGAAATTAATAAAAGTGACAGAGATTAACGATGACTGAAAGTCTTATGCAAAACAAAAGTACGGAAAAAGTATAGAAAATATGTTCCAAATTGATTACGTTTAGTCAAAAGAAAACTTGCATTTCTCAGCCTTGATTTAATCTGACAAATAATGCTGAAAGTCGTCACGCCGAGAGTTGTCACACGAAAAGCACGTGGTCAGTGTGTGACGTGAACGTTTCAGCGATTCTGATGAAGGGAAGTGAGATTAAAAGAGAAAGTGAAGTTCATCCTTTGATGAAGGTTGCCGGATATAAAAGTTCCATTATTAATTGAAACGGAAGTGTTTGTGCAAATTGTCAAGTGCTAATGAATAATGGTACGTATATTCAATGCAACTCGTGAAAATAACGACGATAATAAATGAAATAGGCATTGTTTCAAGTAGTATTATGTCGTTAATGGTTTTTTAAATCAACAAAATTGCCAAAAATTTCTGACAGTGACAGTTGTATGCGGATAACACCGTTTAATGAAACTAAGTCCTTGAAGTTAACAGCGATTAAAGTTACTTTTTGTTCGTCATTTTATTTACATCTTGGCAGACATTTTGGTTTCTTAACATTTTGTATATTTAAAATTCCATTTCTGAATCGTAACTACATCCATATCCCGAAAACCCCCGTTCGAGATATTTCGTTTTAGTTCTCCGATTTATTAATTTTTTGTCCGTCAAATTGCATCCGCCATTTTGAATTACAAAATCTGGATTTGGCCATCTCAAAACGCAATAAAAAAAAAAATAATAAATAAAATTAGTGTGAAATCAATCTTTACTCACCATTCAGTAGGTGTCAAAAAGGTACCACGTTTTCACCCTCGGTAGAAAATCCCAGTCATTTTTGTTGTCATTATACAGTAAACTTTAATAAAAGTTTTTACCTTCTCTACTCGAACCGTGACATCTCGAGAATATCGGAGAGCATTTATTATTACATTCATAATAAAAAAAAAAAAAAAATCAAGTCTCGAAATATTTCGGCCCTCGTTATTATTAGCGCCATTATTGAGTCGTCCATGCCGTAACGAACGAAACGTGCTATCAATCAAAGTTATTTTTATCGGGACGCCGGGCATCCGGCGATATTGCATATATGCACCGGGTGCCCGAACCGATCATTAATTATTACCATGGTTGTAAAATTGACACTGCGTGCTTGAGCCGTGAGTCATCCCTGACGATGATGGGTCAAAAGCCCCGAAGGAACCGAAGACACGCGCAAAACACGAAATCTTTCTTTCCGCCTTTCTTTCTGGGCTCGTTCCAGTTATTTGTGATAACACGCAGACTGTGAAACGAGGGAACGCGGAATCGGAGTGCAAATGAGGCCGGGGCAAGCACGGAACCAGAATTCGCAGCGCGACCCACAAAGTCGTTTTGTCCACTGGTTGCGTTCGATTGGTCTCTTTTGCCAATTCAATTGGTCGTTATTGAAAAAGTGCGATCATCCGAATTTACGAGAGCTTAAAAGGCATTAAGTAACGTATCTCGTGATCAATGTAGTCCTCCTCGGCGACATAAATTGCGCACCCCTTTCGACACTTAAACTTTCGCATGCAGAACCTTTGATAATATACGTATAAATCATTTCTGACGATGATTTTGTATTAATGAATCATGAGTATTTGCATGAAAATTCTCATGTGGAAAAACATTTTTAAGACTTTTTTGTCAGCTTCCTCATCCTGTATTTACTGTGTATGTCAGAGGATTGAATAAGTATAGGCGTACAAATATTTAAAGGATTTTAATTTCAATTCAGCTTTATTTACGCCATTTGCTTTTATGTTACATTTATTTAATACTTCGTTTCATGCATTATTTCATACCTGATTTAATATACAATTCAATTAATATGACACAGTCGAAACAACCATCAGCATCCTTTCCATGACGCAATGACTTTCGAATTAAGTAACAATCCAAAGACGTTAAATAATTTCGGATGACCTGTACAATTAAATCACAGGTCAAACGACAGTTCATCATCCATAATGCACCGGCATGATCTATAACTTATAGCCTGAATGTTATTATTCATGGTATCAATTCCGAATGGAATACTGGGTTCGGAAGGGTTTGAACGACTTTCAAATGACCTTTGTCTGTTGTGACCTGTGCGTGCAGAATTGACGCCCATTCTTTTAGAATCCAGGGTGATTATTGCGGTGCTCCATTTAAAGGACTGAGCTTACCTTGTGGTTTCAATATGAAAACCGACTTAGCTCGTAAACGCCTAAGATGGCATAAATTTCATTCTTTTTTCATCATCGTTCTGCTAAAGACACAATTTGTTAGTAAATCTTTAAGGAAATACATATTTTTATAGTTTAAAAGTTTATAGTTTATCAATCGAATTTCCAATATGTTTCCCGTCTGCAATGAACTTGAAACCTCATTAGCCCGTGGAATAAATGTGTAAACTTTAAGAAAACATGATTTGGAAATCGATTTTTCCCCTTGGGGTTTTCAAAATGGCACCGGGAATGAGAAATTATTCTGCAAAATTTAATGGATTTTTTTCTCGAAAACGATGAACTTTCAGAAAAAAATACCAAGAGTAAAAAGTTTTTGAAATAGATCAAAAAATCCACTGGAATTTTTTCAAAATGATTGAAGCAATTTTTGCAATTTTGCAAATTGTAAGTTTTCGAAATATAAAAAAATTGCTCGAAATGCTTTGAAAAAATTTACACGTATTCTTCGGACAATTCTGAGAACTTCATCGTTTCGGAGTACAAAATTCCGAAAATGCCATCTTTACATGTCATCAATGTACTTTCATCAATGTACTGAAAGTTCATCGTGTTCGAGAAAAAAATTAATTAAATTTTGCAGAACAATTTCTCATTCCCGGCGCCATTTTGAAAACCCCAAGGGGAAAAATCGATTTCCAAACCATGTTTTCTTAAAGTTTAGACATTTATTCCACGGGCTAATGAGGTTTCAAGTTCATTGCAGACGGGAAACATATTGGAAATTCGATTTATAAAGAAAAAAAGGATG
>JAPYZR010006566.1:0-16903 GCA_030522945.1 Trichopria nigra
ATTCAATGGTACCATTAAATAGCCAGGGAAAAATCCTTCAACTTTTGTATGAAACATTTTTCCCGAAAATGCCCTCTCGCTGAGATAATTCGCCGTCCCAGGACTTTTGACGGACCCTGTATATATATATATATATATATTTAGAGATAAAATAAAGATATTTGTTTAATTAATCAATGTTACTAATTACGTAAGTTATTTATGAGTCATATTATATATCCCTAGTAGAAAATCAGACCAGTTTAAGACCATTTTCTCTGGGTTCCATTACTTTTAACATATAGAGGCCAGAAAAATTGGGCAGAAACTGGTGTCATTTTCTAAACTAGGGGTGTCATTATTAATCAGCGTAAAACTCTAAATTATATGGTTGTTTTGAAATGTATTTTTTTTACCACGACTGTATAAACCATAAGAATTATAGTCTATTTATAAATATACGGTTTACAATACTATATAAGATCAATTTTTACGTTAAAATATTGCGATGATATATAAATTATAACTGTTGACATAAATGGTTATTGATACGGATTTTATAGATTTTTAATCATGATGGGATTTATTGGCAAACTTTTCAATGAAAGGGAAATACTATTAAATTGATAAAATGCTACTAAACATTAATTCGAAACTGACACATGTGATCATGTATATTATACAACTTTGTATTAAAATGTATTAATTTTTTCGTGAATAAAGAAAATTGACAAATTACAATATTATTGAGGATGTAAATTATTGTTTAAAGTGATGAATTTCACGATTATTGTATTATTAATTCCATTAAATTGTATAGAACTGTCAATAAAAACTCTTCTATTAATTTAGTAATAAAAAATGGATCGATTTTATGTTGTAGCTTCTTGCGATGGTATTTTAATACTAATCCGTAAAACTTCTCTGCACTTCAGTTTCAACGCGAATACGATTATTGGTAATTTTGCGTATCTAATGTAAGTAGTGTAGATTAAAGCAAATCGTTGCGTTTTTAGTTTCGATGCATAGACGTCTTGGGGCACCGAGATAAGGTCAGATTGATTCTGAAATATAAACAGTTATATAAATAGTCGCGAAAGGGTCATGGGGTAAAAATTCGATTACGTTGTTCGACCGGTCGATTGACAGGAGGGGATGCAATGCGATTCAAGACGAGTCGCGTCCAAGTCTAATAAAAACATATGCGGAACAGAGAAACTTTCCATAATTATTTGATGAACATTTCACTTATTTCTTTGCGGTGAAACATTTCTTAAATAAGAATTGATACAAATTTTTAAAAGACCGTGAAAAATAAATTCTATGCACGAACGCTTGATAAAACGCTATTTGGTTTTAACAAATAAAATAATGCTTGGTAAATAATAAAAATGTTTACTAATATAATTTTTAAATTAATTAAATCTAACTGTATTCAGTTTAACGAGAAAGTATCACAAATAGTGTTTAATTCTAAACTAAGCAAAGACGATGAATTAAAACGTCTTTAATGCGGGTATAATGTGCAAAACTATCAGAAAACATTTTTGATAAATTCATTTCTCAGATAGCACAATTTACGTAACTATTGTGTAACAACTGTGTAACATTTACGCAACAGGTAACATTTCTACAAATGTTACGTAACAGTTACATTTATTATCATCGCTTTTTTAATTTCTTTTTCCATAATTTCTAAATTCTTTTTTATTCATTGAGAATTTCGAAGCAGTAAATATTGTTATTTTTTGTATGGTTAAAAAAACTTTGTTGTTAAAAAAAATGTTAACTTTCAGAATTCTCAAATACGCCGACAATGGTAATGGATGTACGCTAAATATGATTCAATTTTCGGACTTTCTATGATAGAAGTTGATCTCGAGCGTTCTTATGAAACTAAAATTTAGATATTTTTAAAATGTGCAAGAATTAAACTTTCCAAATTCGTACGTTTTTTAATCAGTATTGTAACTCATATATATATCTGGAACAGATAGAAGGAATTTATGCTGCTGGTTTGTGATCACATTATAAAAAGTGTCCTTATCATATATATATATATATATATATATATATATATTTCCTTATACAAATTATGTAAAACTCTGCCGAGAGTGACATTTCTTCGATTCGCTCATTCTATAGTGCTAATTCAATTCATTAATTTAAAAGAGTGGCTTAATTCATACTCTATAAAATATATGCTGTTATCATGCATGGGAAAAGTGATAACAAGTTCTAATATATTAGATCTTATTGATCAATGAGCCTCAAAATAGGCTGTATTATAGAAATTAATTTCTGACAAAATATCGTAGATAGATTTATAAACAAATTTTTTTAAATTAATTCTGAAATACAACAAAAAATGATGTCTCATATTATTAATATTAGTAAACAATGTAGAAACCGCCGAAATTCGCGAATAGGGATATCTCGTAAATTTTTACATTTTTCGCGTTACAATTTTCATGAGACAGTTTTTATCATGTACAAGACGTAAAAGAAATTCTTATAATTTTTCAACCGACTTAGAAATTGGTCATTATTATCGTAAAGCATTAGGACTGCTTAATTTTTCGTAGTACCGCGTGGAATCAAAAAAAGAAATTTTAAACATTTTAATTCTATTCTGTGAATTATTCATTTTTATAAAAGCATATTTCTATAACATCCCGGTCGAAGAAAATCCACGTATGAGTGCGAAAACTTTGATACGTAAATGGAATTTTTAAAATATTTTTCGTATGAAAATTTTTTTTTATTATTTTTTTAAGTGCGTATAATATATATATATATTGAATCACATTGCAACACCTATTTAACCTTTTTTACATTTTGCAATAATCAATATGTATATATAAATACAATAAAAATAAAATCTCTCCTTCTTTCATTCAGGAATTCTGAACTAATCTAAAAAAAACACGAGTGTTTCAATTTTTCAATGTATTCCATATAAAGTATATTTCGTTTTCCCATATAAATTGCAGGCAACTTAATCAAATTAATTTCTGTTTTGGTTTGATGTACAGCACGAAAATATAAAAAACACAGAAAGTATATTATCCTCAGATATGTAGTAATCCTTCAGATACGATCTTTTATCCAATCAAATCTCTTCAGTAACAATATGAATAGTCATTCGAAAAACCTGCCCTTCCAATGTACGATATATATCTGAATAAGTAAGTAACTTTTCTGTTAAAACGTCAAATTTTATTCCAGGAATAAAAAAAAATCTCTGAAGAGCCTTCGAGATAAAACGAATAAACTACAAACGACAGCATCAATTAAAAGGAAAGCTCGCGATAAGAAGTGACTTTTACGAGCAAAAAATGATCTCAAATTCAACCGCAACCTAAAAAGTGTTGGAATAATACGGCCAGAAAACTAGAAACCCTGCCGTTTCTTCATATTTGTATTCGTTTGCTTGTCATAAACAGCGAGGAAGGAAAGGTCTCTTATCATTATGTGATGAAAGAACTCTCCATGACATTTTTATCTCTTGGAAGGAACGGTTAATATTAATTACGTTAATGATAATAGTTCAATTGTATACTCATATATATAGTATATATGAGAAAAAATTAATTTAAAAAAATCTTTGAATATAAGTTTTTGATAAGAAAAAAACAAATTAAATATATGTATATAAAAAATAATGTACTTACACACTTATGCATATAGTTTTACGAACACAACAGTATATAAAATCGTTCAAAATATAAAAACTTATGGAATTCAAAATTTGCAGTTATTTGTACAAGGCATTATCATTCAATATTAAGATATAATTAAATGTAATAACAAATCAACATTGTGTGAATTTTTCGGGATTTTATTATGAACTTCGGACAAAGTGGCAACAGTGGCTGATTCTTTCTTTTCGCTCCCATTTATGATCCGCCATTTTGAAGCATACTTTCCATCACTCTCTAACAGATTCTCGCGCAGACTCATTATATTATCTCCCCGTTTTGTGCACTCATTCTCATCCCGCCTTTCGTACTATATACGTACAGTTTGCTTCGAAATCATAACTGCTTCAGTTCACTCTGATAAATGTGAACAATAATATGCCACGCATTTTCCTTGATAGCAAACAATAATCAAAAATATTTCGTATTCTGATTTAAGAATTGATCGATTTTATGCTGAAAAATTTTTTATGTATACTTTGTACGATGCCCATCTATATACTTGACTCAAGATTCAACATACTTAATTTAATCATATCCGCCAATTAAAAGAGTAAAAGTATTCAACCACTTTTTCAATGTTAAAAGATTGAATTTTCGCTCTTTATGATTGACTTTTACTCTTTCCGGAGTGTAAATTCTCCTACTGGTTCAAATATGGTGTAAGATTTCACTTCTGAGTTATTAAACAGTAAAATTTCACTCCATGAAATTTAAAGATGTTGCATTCAGGACATGCTCAAATATGATTTTATGATGTTCAACGGGGTTTAATTGCTATTGTTGGTAAGGTCAGTTCTTGTTAAATTATGAAACTTGTTAAATTATACAAAAGAAAAAAATTCGTTTGTCACAAACACGGCTTGTAATCGCATGAGAGAGAGAGAGAGAGAGAGAGCGAGAGAGCGAGAGAGAGAGGGGAAGATATAATATAGAGTTCGATTTTCATTCTTTATGTATATCTTTCTCATACAGTTGGAAAAGGATGAAGTCGAGCTTAAAATTTTATTACGCTCAGGCCAATTCTCAAACAATTTAACTGAACTGAACATAACAACTCGGGAAAAAATGGATTCAGATATAGTTATATCTGAATCATATATGGTTATATCTGGCTCATGTATGTTCCAGATATGATCATATATAATTGAGATATAACGATATATGACCATATATACTTATATCCGGTCAAAATCCATATATAATTATACATGGTCATATATAATTGAGATATAACGATATATGACCATATGTATACATATATAATTATTATATCTAATCCATTTTTTCCCGGGAAGTTTGGAAAGCAGCTTCAAAGAGAGAAAAGCTTGTGGAAAAGGAAAATTATATGAAATGAAATATCAACAAATTATCGAAACTCTTGAAAAATTGAAGAAAAATTGAAGAAATATTGAAGGGGAGGCAAAGCGTTAGAAGATGAAGCAACTATACTGAATGTACTACCACGGTTTACGTTAACCCCGACATCATCTGTTGACGTGCAACCTATATTTCTTAACATCGATGCAAGCTATCGACCAATGAACTGTGGATCTTGTAATGTTCAACATGCTAATCTAATATATTGAACAGAAAATCGACATACGAGGCGAATATATTCACAAAGAACAAAAAACAATTTTGCCACACGATTTATTTTTTTTTTTTTTTAATTTCTGAATAAACAAAATGAATTTCACTATTTAATATATATTATTTAATAAATAAACTATTAGGAGAAATTTTAAATACATCATTTAAGCGAAATTTGAATGAAATTGTTTAAATTACATAATGGTACTACTCAGTTACAGTATACATAAAATAGAAAACAAAGTGACTCAGTAAATTTTTATGTACGCTAAGGGCCGAATATCTTCATGGCGGAATTGGCGAGCGTGAGTCCAAGTCCTTGATGTTTGAAGGACTCAAGTCATTATTATTTCCAATTAAAACTTATCGGTGTAACAACTGCATGCAATATTCTATACGTAAAACTTTTATTTTTTACTTTAGACGGTAAATAAGGATTTTTTTCTTTGTCCGAATAAAGGAACAATAAGCTGATTGATATTGAAGTAATGTATCAAAAAATCCAAATTTCAAAGACACGTAAGTATGATTAATTGCACATACATGTATGCATCATTTTTACCCTTTGAGTGGTAACAAATTTGAAATTAAACTAAAATTTCAAAACCCACTATTTTTCGAACATATTTTCGATCATTTGCGAAAGATTTTCTATATATAAAGAGCACAGATAACACCGCACTATTGATATTAGCTATAAATATTTGGTCATTCGAAACAAAACAAGAAAATAGAGTATTGTATAGATTAAAGAAACACTATAGTATTTACATAAGTGGTGTTTGTAAGCCTCAAAAAATAGCCTTGTTCGGGATAAGAGGATTAGGATAAGAGAAAAATAAGAACCGCTGATAAAATAATATTTTGATAAGGGATTAAAACCTAAAATCCTCTAAGTGAAGAAAAACAAGCCAATGATTGCTTGCTGTAATTGAAAACAAATGAGGATTAATCGAAGAAACTTCGGCATTTTCTAATCATTAAAAGAATACAAAATAGTTGCGCATGCGCAGTCAAGTCGATTGCGCATTTAAGTTACTTTTGGGTAAACATAAACTCAGATTATTGATTGACAACAAATTATTAAGTGATTTTTTAAATATATCATCAAGTATTAAGAATATGACAGAATATACTTCAAAATCTATTACGAAATATGCAGAATTTGCAAACAAAATAATAATGTAAAAAAATACAGAAAAATACATCCGACTATTTTTGGGATTACCCTTTAGAGTGCTGTAGTCCAAATTTTGTAAATGCTCCATTTTCGATATTTTTTTTCGCAAAAAAATAGTAAATTCGTTACAGTTGATTTATTTTTCGAAAAACCATGTTGATTTGAAATAATTGTAGTCTTTAAAACCTAACTCAACTTACAAGCTATAATGTAATCAAAAAGTTTTGGAGTACAACTTATTACTGCAACCGGACGATAATTAACTATATACATTACATTTATCGTTATCTTTGAAAATTGGAGTTATAAAAGATTACTAGTGATTCATTGAACAGATGTAACGTAATGGGTCTAATTAAGGTGCCATACAATTTTTAACAAAAATAGCAGGCATTCCATCCGACCCGGTAGTACATGTAGGCTTTAATTTGCTTATGGCAGTTATAAGTTCATTTTGAGTTATTGTAAAATTTTTAATGTCGTTAGCAGAGACGGAATACTCCGGGGTCGGACTAAAGTTAGAAGACAGATCCAAAATAATCATTAAACAAATTTGCAGTGCTATTGTGGTCGGAGGAATGTTTATCTCGAAAATGAATCCTAGAGGGTAGTAAATTCGACTATTGACAAATGACCAAAAAGCACGGGCGTTCGATCTGGTTTTTAGCTCTATATTAGAAATGTATTCTCTATAAAATCTGGATATTATTACAAGTAATATAGGAAATCATTTTTTCAGATTGTAATGTAATGTTTATTTATGAATGATGTAAACATTACATCGTATTTTCAGATGATCCACGATTTAGAATAGTTTTTGGCATTCAGATGTTATATTTAAAAATCAAAATCGGTAAAAAGTCAAATGATGTAAAAAAGCATATTTTTGAAATAAACCAATCGGGAACACGTTTCTGATGATAGATTATCATACTGAACTTTGCGACTGAATAAAAACATTTTACCTGTTAAAATGGTGATTTGTTTGATATTAAAAAAAAAAAAAAAACTGATGTAAAATGACGTTTTTCGAAAATTTCGCGAACGCCATTCGAAAGAGTAACCCCAAAAATAGTCGGATATGTGTCATCTCGATTTTCTTACATTTTTGCAATTCTGTACATTTTGGCGTTAAAGAGTGAAATGATTAAACGCAAAAATAATAATTATTGTAAAAATAATAATTTAATACATACATACCCTATACACAGGGTGACCCATTTTAATTTAGGCAATCAAATAACTTGATACAGCACGATTAAATAAAAAAATGTTTCGAGCAAAAATGTTTCGGTATAGAGGGGCTTGATTGAACTATGACTTTGACATCATTTGTTTTCAAGGTTATTTGAAGGTTAAAATTTTTAGTGGGAACCACTACTTTTGACACCCTATTCGGAAAGGGTGGAAAATTTTAAGTCCGAAATGATTATTTATAATGTTCTTCTGTATTTGTATTGAAAAACATTAATTCGGAAAATAAACGTTGCTGTCGAAGGTTCGAATTAGTAGCGGCTATCGACGTCTGTCGGTAGTTTTCGGCACCGTGATTGGCTTTTCCGTGACCGGCGAGCCGTGCATTTATTTACAGAACGCTATATATGGTGCGTCTGCTAGGGCTACACCACCGATTTGACCGTTCACGGTGCCGATTGTGATATGATAATGTGTGAAGTATATGTTTTATATTTATGTGTTGTCCTATACGAGGGATGGTGATAAGCCTTGCTGGTTGAACCGTAACGGTATATAAGGAGGAAGGAAAACTTAAAGTAAAGCAAGCCTATAAGGTTGGGTTAATTCAGATAGATTTAGAGGAGATTACTTTAATCCCTATAGCATTGCATTTCATTACAAATTTCCACATAACCTGGAAATAATCATGAAAATATGTGTCCACTGACATTGATGGAGTAATGGTTTGGTCTTCCTTGACATCCAACACTTTCACTAAAACACTTCTTTTTCAAAATATTACAACTTCCACATTTTACCTACTCAAGGTTATTTAAAAAAATTATAAATTTATAAAAGTAACCTTCAAATAATCTTGAAAACATAGGTCAATGTCATTATTGTCAAGGTCATAGTTCCATCAGCCTCTCCATACTGAATAATTTTTTTTTGAAACATTTTTTTATTCAATTGCGATGTGTCGAGTTATTTGGCTGTCTACGTTAAAATTTGTAATTAACCTATATTATTCAAAATTTTTAGTATACTATATTATTCAATAAGAAAAAGAACACTTCAAGATATTTTTATATTTGAAACGTGCATGTTAATACGTTTTTACGTTATAGGGTTGGCTAAATTCCAGTCTTTTACATAAGTTAAGTCAAGATAGAGTCTGTCATATTTTCACGGGGAGTCAGAAATCGTGGCGATGGTGACATTGATCAAGCGTACTCGTACATATTTACTGACAGTCTAAGCGCTCATCTCCATCTTCTCAGTCATCCCCAATTGAAAATCAAAAGTAATGAATACATCTTAAAAACAAGTCAGAGGTTTTAAGAACCACACATCTTCATCTCGAGAACTGAAATTTTTCTGGATACCTTCTGAACTTAGTATTCCGGGAAATGATGTAGCAGACAAATTGATGGCAAAATCAGCAACGGAAGTGATTCAACCTGAAATATCTTGTATTCCGTTTATGACTTTAAAGAGGACTTTTAAGGCATTAACAAATGATGCTTGAAGAAAGTACTACAAAGGGCACAAAATATTTCGAGTGCTTTTTCAAGGACTCAGACGAACCGTGGTTCCATAAATTCGAAAAACTTCCACCAAGAACAATTGTAGGGATCAACAGAATTAGATAGCCAATCACTGTAGCCTAAACTCTTCGTTGGTCAGGATAGGTATAGTATATACCATATCCTTCTTGTGAATATGGATAACTTGAAGAGAACATCGACCACATTGGCAATGCCAGACAATTTTCTAAGACAATTTACATCCTGATCAGGGCCGCAAAAAATTTCTCTATATTCGGTCAGCAGAGAAAAAAAATGATAGAAGCTATCGAGAAACACTGTCAAAATTCCCTAACATTATGAACCATATTGTTTACGTGCTAAATTCGATTGTAATAAATTGTATCGATAAATTTGAGAAAGAATGTGACTTGAAAATTTAATTATTTTTGAAAATGACTCATGTAGTAATAATACTATTATCCAACTTTACTACGCGTATAGCTATAATAAACCTTGTGCATGGGTTTCTAATTGCTTAATAAAACAAAAATTACTCGTACTTGGAAAAAACAAATATTGTTAATGGGAAAAAAGCATACTGTTGATTGTATCGACCATAAAAATAATTGTGCCAGTCAAGAGAATGTGGCTGCGTCACCATTAGTGTGGTTGGCCCAACAACACGATTATTATTATTATTGAACGATTTTGTATCTTTTATAATGATTTAAATTGTAAATTAACGTTACATGGTTAAAAAATAATAAAACATACATAGAATACGTTAAGAAGATGTTTGATCAATTTGTCATTTTTAATAATTCAATAAGAAAGAATCTATTATTCAATATGTCCATGAACTTTAAAAAAAATATTGTTAAACCACACTCCGCCGCCGTCTATTAAATAAATATTACGTTCATTCTTCTGTTGTGGCAGATCGGTATGAATCAAGCAGTGACTAGTACGCATTTATCAAACATAGTCGGCGGGATGTATGGTGCAGTTGAGTGAGTGCCTGAAAACATATAGGCGGTCCGTTGGTAAACCGACACGTGCGTGCGTATATTCGCTCATTCATAAAATCCTTCATCTCACCCGTTCATCACCCTCACTTAGGTTAACGTTGTAAAACAAACAATTCGGGACCGGAAAGGCGATTCGATTGTTCAAGTACCACAGAACTTGCTTGTATAGTTGATCGAAAAGTTCCTCGAAACGCAGCAAGTACTAACGCGCGATTGTATATAAATATTCATAAATTGTAAATAATAAGCTAAAGAAGGTCTCGCCAGATTTCCCGAAACGTTACGTGATACGACAAAGAAATAGCGCTAAGAACCGCGATATACCACCTATACGATACTCATTTAATTCCGTTTCTATATAGCCTTGCGCACGATCGTTCCGTCCCGCACCACAATAGGGTTCTTCATGCTTCACTTTGATTACGGATACTGTAAACTAAATTGCATTCGTAATCTAGTTAAAATTCATATATAGGGTCAACATTCGTTTTTACTTCATTATAATCAAAAATTAATTACTTATTATATCATATAATCATAACTAATTAATTGTTGAATTATAAACAGAAAATCTTCTATTTCATGAAAATATCTCATTCATTTGTTAAAATCGACATTTCTTATTACAAACATTGTTGCAGAGATAATGGATTGTCATGAAAAATTAATACTTTCTAAATTCATTTGTTTAATAAGTTTTACTTTTCGATAAATATAAAATTCAATGTTTGATTTATTATTAATTTTTTTGTATCAATGATAGCTCTATTTGTTAAAATTTTATAAAATTTGGAAATATTCATGTATATAGATTTGCTTTGCAAGAATATAAGTCGTAATTCATTAAACTACCTCAATGAGTACCTTAACGGAACAATTCATTTTTCTCAGAAACAATAATCATTTCTCTCTATAATGACGTTATCAACGAAAAAATTTCAAATATGTTTAAGTTAAGGTATGAATGAAATTATGCATCTCTATTTGCATGCATTGAGTTATTCATTTAACTGTATATATATATATATAGGTTTATCTAGAATACCTAATAAAGAAGTAAGTAGGAGGTTTTAAGAAAATCAACAATTGTAATAGTTATAAACAAATTTGCGTTGATTTTTCTCAAGAAACAAAAGTCACTGCAAGCTCCTGAGCTACTTTTTGATCCAGTACGCCAATTTGTGTGGACGATTTAAAAAAAATATTTTTTGATACCTTATTGCACATATACATGTAGTACAGTTCATTTTTTCGAAGACAGATTCCGCTCGAAATAAAATATTTAAATGTAGGGCATTTTTGGGCTTCTATAGTGGTACCCAAACAACACACCTGGCTCAGGATAGAGGTCGTCATTAGGTCAGAGGATATCGTAAGGATGCTCAGAGGATGAGAAATGCGTAGGAACTCCTGAAGACATCCTGAGTCAGATGTGCTGTTTGGGTATAAGGCCTTTATAGAGGACGGGGATCTTTGATCTCTCTAAGAAAATAAATTAAAATGGTAACTAAGTAAGTGGTCATGGGTGAAACAACGATCATGGATCGAGCTTGTATACTGACCGTCCTGCGGGTAACGCAAATGTTGATATTTTCAACTTTGAAATAATTCAATTATTTTACTAAAAATTGGCCAAAAAAAATTTAGACGACATTTTCTAATACGTTTCAACATCACTTTTTATATATGAAATTGATTAATTTAGATTTTTAAAATGAAAAATGTCGGATGTAAGTTAGTACATGCTGAATAAAAAAAAGTATTATACGAATGTTCAAAATCTTCATTATTCATATATATATATATATAAACATGTTCTTTGTATACTGATTTAAAAAAAAACATATATGTCATGTTTTTTTTTAAATCAGTATACTGGATTTCTCATCCTCTAATACAGAGAATATTACCCAGTCACCCGTAATGTAACAGTTATGTAACATTAATGTAACATTTACGTAAAAAGCAACCATGATGTATTTGTTACATAATTGTATTACTTGTTGTGTTTGCTGGGTACAGTACATACAATAGTTTAAATGAAAAGAGTTTCTGAACAGATTTTCTAGCCCCTTTCAGTATTGAGAACAGAATAAAATTTGAGTAGTTAAGAGAAACTTCTATACACTTGAAATAATAACTTTTCAAGGTTTCTAGTGTGGGATAATAAAGAAACTAAAAGTATATATTACACCAATTGTCGACATGTTTACACATAATATCTATATTAACTGCAGGTGTAATTTTTATATGACTATATTATAATATAGGTATATTACAAGAATTCCTAGAGCGTTCGTTAGAAATGTCGCAACGTAATTAAGCGAAATGAAAAGCATCGAAGCGACACGTACCCTAATGAGTCAGAAACACGTGACGTGCCTCGCAGTTTCGAAGCGAATTTATGACGGTGACCCTGGTGATCGCGATCTATATTACTATAAAACTGATAAGACTATAGTTGTACTTAAAGAAAGTACACGATAAGGTTCACGAAGAACGTGTTTGGTGAGGTCCTCCTAACGACATTACAAAATACTGATATTATTATTATACGATGCATATAATAACAATGTCATGCAATCGAGCGGTTGTTAGGGGTTTTGGTATTTTCAAAAAATTTGGCATAATCGTTTCGAATAATGTTACTAAATAAATGTATATATTTCCTTATTTCTTTATAGTATAAATTCATAACATTATATTAATGTAAATATTCCATTTATTAATTGCACATTTAGGGTTCCTGTAGCTTGAAACTATAACCCTTTTCTATAACATTTCACATGTTGTAGCAAACGTTGTCAGTTGTTTTTGTATCTGGAGGGCATAGAAAATTTGGCCTATTCTGACGTATTTTTGAATGATTTAAATTTTCAACTTTTAAGTGCAGTTTTTGTGTTATGTTATGTTATTTAAATTATTGCCGTAACAAAACAATCTTGTTCTGTATATAACATAATCATTGCCCAACTCTATATGAAGGCATTTGTATAAAACATATTGTCAAGACCTATAATTGTGCCAATTAATTTGGTTATTAATTGAAATTCCTGGGCTCTCATACAAACGTATACACACACACTTCTTATACGTATATATATGTATATGACGGAAATTTTCTCGTCATTCACTGGTGAAGGAACTGTTCCGCATTTTAAAGCAAAATACTAAAACAGAATTACGAATTTTATTGTATGCGACAGGTACACGTGCTATTTGTTTAGATTTGTGTAAAGATTAAGAAACTGCAGTTTTTCCAAAAGCATATAAAATAAAAGAGCTGTAACTTGAAACATTGCTAAAAGAACGCATGTATTATACATAGAGTAAAGAACTGTTTCCCCAGAGCGCAGAGTACTTTCTTGGCAGTCACGCTCTACGGCAAACAATTGTTCTCAACAACTCTAAAAGCGAAAAAGAAAAATATTAAACAGTTTTCATTTTCTACCGCTTACTTCTACAATCGTAAATTATTTATTATTTTGGAAGTGAATGTTCAAGGATAATGTCTGTAACAGCATTGATTATGGCAAGGTTGTCAACCTTATAGCAACATTACTTAACCTTGTTATAAAGTTAAGATGCTAATAGGGGTTGTGCTTAAAAACATTTTTGTGGAAAGTTAAAGGTTCCGTTGATTTTGTCTGTACAATAGAAATTTTCATTCCAGGTAAATAAATTAAAACGAGATATTATAAAAATTGTAAACAAATTCATATTACAAGAAAATGCAATTGCAAAAATTGCATTTATATAATTTCCATAATTTTTGCTATTTGTAGAAAATATTTACTCTCTGTAAACTATTTATTACACTTTTTATGAGTTACTATATGTTTGTAATCTCATTGTTGACCCGGATTTTATACACATATTGTGTACATATTATTGTACAAACTAAAACAATAATTTTTAATATATAATCCAGGGGCTTAGCCACTGTGGCCTTCGGCCGCCAACTCCAAAATAGGGCTCCGCCCCCTGGACCCCCGCTCGCTTCACTCGATTGTCTTCGGCCCTTCGGGCCTCAAGAACTATATATACACTTCGCGACAGCGGCCGGTGGCCGCAGCCGCTCAGCACATCATTCGTTACACGTATACAAATTAAAGTTAAATTAAAATCTAATTAAAGTTTGATCTGCAATATAAGTTGCAAAATGTAACTGAATCATGTTTGATATCAACGTGCAGGAAATAATTGAAAAAAAACTTTTTCAAAACTTCTCCTCATACCACAGGTTGGACCGAAGTATTCGAATTCGCACACGCATACACACACACGCGCACGCGCGCGCGCACACACACACAAACACACTTATTCACTCGGAGGTTACTTTTGTCAATTTGTTTGTATGAGTTAGATCTCGGTTTCCCACTCTACTACTCAATGGATATATTCCAAAAACTAATCAATTCTAAGTTAGGTCAGGGCATATCCAAAAACAATTTATGAAAGCATTTCTGTTGATTCGTTCGTGAGCAACGCATACGTATAAGATTCCGAATTTTTCTATTTTTTTTTTTAGAAAATCAGGGATATCTCAACTTGTAAATGGTCCATTAAAAACAAATGTATTGTATGCGGTATCCTTTTCCGCGAACTTTGAATGCTTGTGCAATTTTTTCGGCACTAAAATGAGAGATATGCAAGATTTCCTATATTTTAAGTTTTGTTTTTGGACCTTCCCCCACCATTTTTGCATGGATACATCCCAAAATCTAATCAGTTCTAAGTTGAGCCAAAATACAACTTTTCCCCAACGGATTTTTGATACCTACACAAGATCCCGGAATAGTATCAACAAGTCCGCACGAATACTATTTTTTGTACGGGCGTGCGTAAAGTTCGTGCGTAAGTCATTTTTTCAGTGCGTAAATAAGTGCACTTTTTTTCATTCTGTGCGTGAAACGAGTTTTACACATTACGCACTGAAAAAATGACTTTACGCATTTACTTTACTCCCGCTTCGTGCAAAAAATACATTCTCGCACTAGTGAATTTTGCTCACGGATTTAGGAAAAATATGTTATTGCATTTTTGGACTAAGTATATGGTCTGAAACGTCGACGTTTCATGAAAAAAGTGGGTGTCATTTTTTTTCGGGTGACCAAATTCAATACTTCGATCCCAACCTCTGGTATGGGTCGAAGTAGTGATCAAGTCTGTAAATCTTGTTTTTATCACGTAAACATTATTTATATGCTATTGATTACAACTTGTACATAAGTAATTACATATAATCGCCGCATGGTTTTCCCACGCTTATACGAATCATTTTCGCGATGTGATTACACTATATATACGTCAATTGTATATAAGTTGCATATTTTTTGCAGTTTGTACAATTGTTACAAATTTGATAGAATCACTTTTTTATGAAGTATAAGGTTGTTTATAATTTGTATAAAATCTCGGTTTAATCATTTTATTTGGGGCAACTCTGGTCGTCTCGACTAAGCCAAAGTTAGAAAGCCAAATCATAACCAAAAGACTGCCTTCGCAGACGAGTAAACTTATAAGTCAAAATTAGAGTCATATTGGACGGCAATATGACCACGCAGAATTACCAAATTTTGACCATGAGGACAAAATTTCTTAATTGGCCAATATTCATTTGGACTAAGAATTCCCGCGGACCACAAAGTTAATTAACCGACCACAAACAATATTTAGCAGTGTATATTCAAATAACCTTACAAAGCACAAAGCAAGTTTCCGTGCATGAAAATATGTGGAAATGACGTATGAAGAAAATCGTTACGATCGATTTTCTCGATATTTTAAGAGGGAACAAGAATTAACTGGATCAACTTTCTAATAATTTCAGTCTCAATAATTAATTGTTGTATTATTTTCTTTTCTTGTCAGCAATGTCACGATCTTAAAGTAAATTTTCTATTTTTAACGTGATCTAAAGAATTTCATTGATGTCACGATCTTAAAGTAAATTTTCTATTTTTAACGTGATCTAAAGAATTTCATTGAATCTAGTTAATTTATAGATTATATAATACATTCGTACTAATATATTCAGTGAAAAGGTCGATTTATGTAAAATCACATGAGAATCGATTATGAATCGATATCAAAATATTCGCAAATTATCTATCGGTTGACAATTCGACTTCAAAGGTGTCCACGTTTGTACCTATTACGGAAATTCAACTTATAGAGAAAAACTTGAAGGATATTAGACTTTTAGGTCGATAATGCGATAAATAACAATTTTCACGTCCGCCATATACCAAACGACATATACCAAACGACATAACCTACGAAATTTTGTAATTGAAAATAATTAATTTGCGATTTGTACATGTGTTTTCAAATGCAAAAAATACATTATATTTTTACTTATATCGAAGTAATCGGCTACATGATTTTTTTAGTAAGAATTGCAAGTAACAATGTTTATGTCAATTTCATAATTTTGTAATATATTAATTAAAAGCACTGGATTTATAACGGCGCGTTAAAATAATGTGAGGTAGAATAGCAAGCTGCAGAGAAAATTTTCAGTCGCATGTGTTTTTTATGCATATATCACTGGAAAATGGTATTCTTTATATTATCTTTATATAGGTACATATTCTTTATGCCATTTATTTCATATTCAGAAGGGAACCTTCTTTCAGTCCATCTTTTTCGACGCGAGCGACGTTATAATAGTTGCCAACATATTTATACCGCGGAAAAATAAATATAATATAT
>JAPYZR010006570.1:0-10772 GCA_030522945.1 Trichopria nigra
CCTAATAACTTTTATATCATTACCTTTATCCAGTATCCCAAGAAATAATCACGAAAATCGCGTTTTTTTCGGCGCGAGCTACTAGACAGACCCCTTAAGTGTAACTAAACATATGGTGAAACGAACGCATATATATATATATGTATTATATATGTAGTGGAAATACGTACAAGGGAAGATAGCTATCCATAACGCTCCAGAAAATCCCCAAGATGACGAGGACGAGGACCAAGGCGGCGGCTTCGCCGCCGTACCTTTTGATTGCGCTCAAGGGCACCGCCACCATTCCGCTCCTGGTGTGCCACCACCATTCCGGTGGACTCAACGGCATCCCATTGGCCGAAAGGGCGATGCAAGCGGCTATCAGGATCATGACCGCGTGCAGGACAATGGGCAGGTAATAGGATGGATTGGTGGGAATCAGGGTCGTCAAGTACCCCGTCAACGGTCCGAAGGCAGCGAAGCCCAAGGAACCGAAAGCTAATTGACGTCCGACGTCACCGCGACCGCTGGAAGTCTCCCTCGTCGCGATCACGATCGCTGCATTGATCAAGGCCACGGCTGCTGTCGGGAATATGTCGGCCAATGACCGAATGCCCAGGTACATCCAGAAGGTTAGATCGGGATTCCCGATCACCTGGCGACATTGACTCTCCTCGAGGACGCTGTCTGCAAAGAATCCGCACTTGTATTATTGTATTAATAAATATTCAAATAAAATACATACAAGTTAATTATATATCTACGTTTAAATGGAACGGGGCAAAATAAAAAAATTCAAGATGACTGATTGGAGGGTTGGCTGTTATAATCAGTTGGGTATTGAAAAAGATAAAAGTTGATAGGCAGTAAATAGACAGAGATATTTAAGAAGGAATGATAAAAGATTCGCGAATTTTCTATTCACTATTAGGATATTGAAAGAGAAATAAGGGTAGCAGATGATCCTAAAATTTCTTAAATGCATTGAAAGATCAAACTACGAATTAAAATGGATTCAAATAGATTGATGTTGATCAATTATTAATCCACGTGAATCCATTTTAATTCGTACTTTGATCTTTCAACCCAGTATATAATCAGAAATGCATTGAAAGGTCAAAAAACGAATTAAAATGGATTCGAGTGGATTTAAGTTGATTCATTTTCTATCCATTTTAATCCACTCGAATCCATTTTATTTCCCAGTAATCTAAAGTGCATTGAAAGGTCAAAAGACGAATTAAAATGGATTCAAGTGCATTAAAATGGATAGAAAATGAATCAATTTCAATCCACTTGAATCCATTTTAATTCGATTAATGGGTTCTTATACTTTGATCTTTCAACCCAGTATTATCAGAAATGCATTGAAAGGCCAAAGTACGAATTAAAATGGATTCAAGTGGATTGAAGTTGATTCATTTTCTATCCATTATAATCCACTCGAACCCATTTTAATTCGTACTTTGGCCTTTCAATGCATTTTCATTTACTGGTAATGCGTCTTCGATTATACTGGGATGTATTAGATATAAATGCGGAGATAAGGTGGGATTGATAGCGATTCACATATCTTAATCCTTCCTATCTCACAAATGAATGTTACATTTACTGTGAAATTGAAAAACATAGAAGTTGAATAATAGGGGATTGAAAATGATAGAGATGTAGAGTAAAGTAATAAAATTATCTTATCTCTTTCTATCTTGGACACTGAAAGAGATTGACGCAGTGATAGAATTTCTATCACCTTTCTTCCAGAAGGGTATGTCGGACATTGTATGTACATAAAATTGCTTAAATGATTGGCTTGAAATTGATTTACACTCGGGGGTTTTTGTTGTCGCTGAATACGAATCTGACATTAGATTTTTTAAATTCAAAATGGACGATTCAATATGGTGGACGATTTTTTAAAATCGTACATTGAATTCATATGATTGTTGTTAAACGGGGGTTTTAAGATAATTGAATAGAGATCATACACGAGATATTCAAAATTGAAACGATGTGGGATTCAACATAAAGTTTCCAAAATATAATAAAATAAATATAATAAATAAATACAATAAATATGTAATATATATGTATATTCATTTATTTATTTATCTATTTATTTATTTATGTTTTTATGTTTTTATATTTAATGCCATTTATACTTTTATGAAATAAATGTCATCAGGAAAAAGAAACTCTAATATACACCAATATATAAGACATTATTTGCGAAAAAAGCCCCTCATTTGAATTTTTAAGATAACATTATGTAATATACGGCTTAAATTTTCATTGGAGTATCTATTTTTTGATTTCTTGATGACCTTATAGAAAAACATAAATGGCGAAACTAAAAATAGAGAAAGAAGAATAAATCGTATAAAGAAAAGATTATATTTCTTGAAAAAAAACTCCGTTGTATGACAGTTGTTCCAAACATTGTTTTTTTTTTTTTTTTTTGACAAAACATACGATTCTTAGTTTATAAATCCAGAAACAAATAAACAACTTTTTTTTATTAGAAAAATACGCAATAAAACTTCACATCCAGATACATGTGTCGTTCGATAAAAATTAAAATTTGAAGATTGTTTTCAAAGCCCTCAAGTGACAGCATAAAATTGTGATACATAACAAATTTCAAAAACTTGATCGGCTTACGTACTGTGTTTTTTTTTATTTTTATCATTTTTAGGATTGAGAACCAAGTAAAAAAAAAAAGAATTCAAATGTCAAAACCTTGCATGAAAAGGAATTAAAAAAAAATTAATGACGGTAGAAAAATGATTCATCATTCTCTATCCGATCCCTCCTTGATCCAAGTTTCGATATTTTAATTATTTTTTTTTATTATTATTCTTTGTTCATTTTCAAAATTCAAAGTTAAAACATCCTTATCCACGAAAGTCTACGAATGTATGAACCCGTATAAAGCGGGAAAACCTGGCAAAGGAAGGAAAAATAGTCGATATTGCGTTTGCGTTAGCAAAAGACTGTCAGAAGTGAGCGTTCACTAAACTCTTGGCGGTTTGGTGCAATATAATGTGTGAAGAAAAAAAAAAAAAAAACAATCGAGAGACTACGATGCCTCGAGGCTCCCTCTTTTATTGTTTTCGCAATGTCCTATATATGCAGCCGTCAGACTTAAATTGTGGAAACATTCTGACATAACCGAGCTTGCGGTTCAGTCATCAAATATTAATCTCTTCGCGGAATGAATAAAGAGATTGTACTTTTTCTTTTCTTTTTTAACTGACAATAGAAAATATAAATGTATAAATAATAGAAAATAGAAAGTACCTACAGTTTTTCAGAAAACCATTCCCAATAGATATATGATCCACAATAAGATTGAGTCAATTCATGTAATTCCTTCGTGTATGCATGAAAATGCAGATAAACGAAAAAGATTCAATTGGATTCGTTATGACGAAATTAAATTCGCGCTTTTGATGTTTTTAATCCCTGCGAATCCAAAAATAATATCACCAAAAGTGCGTATCGTGTCTAATTCGAGTTGAGTTTTTCCAATCCAAGCAAATCCCTGCTAAAGGATTTAAAGTAAAAGCGCGAATTCCCAGGAATTCAAAAGGATTCAAAATTTTTTTAATCCCTTTACGTTTACTGGGATAATGTAATATACACGAAGGAATTACATGAATTGGACTAAGCCAAATAAATTAAGTGACAAATCAATCCAATGACAATGAGATCGAGCATTACACGTTGAGAACCCGGAGTCTTTAAAACCTTATATCGTAGGTCACATTTAACGTTAATGATTGTATGTTACTAATATACCTCTTACTGTATAGGGGTCGGCCAGCTGACACTCCACGAAACAAATCTGGTCAATGTCGTGGGGGACCCTGCAACTGAAGAACTGAGCGATGGGATAGGCGCAGTAATCCTCAACGTCCTCTGGATTGGTCGCCTGTCTCAGGCTGACATTGGCGGCTAGGGGCCCAGTGGCATTGGTATAAACGTGACACACGTCCCTCCCATTGGTAGTGAAACAAATGTGAGGCAGATCCCTCTCGAGGTCGTATCTGCGTCTGGTCTTGTCCAGCCTCAGGCTATCGTCCAGGGCGGAGCTCTGAAAGTCGTCGGATGCGAGGGGTAAGACCGTCAGGTCACCGCTGCTTTCCGACGGATCCGCGAGAATGTCGTCCCGATCGCCAGGCCTGGACTTGCGTTTCATTTGCCTGGTAGGGTCGCAAATAGGTCGGCAGTTCTCAAGGAGTAGGGAGCCCACATTGTCCTCGTCTGACCAGCGATGACAACCGATGGAGTCTTTGCACCGTTCCTGAAAGACGACGGCTTCGGTCCGGTCGCAGGAGAACCGCACGGCCGGCCTCCGATCCTCGGGTATGTCGATCCGGACGACCGACGGCACCAGGAACAGTAGACAATAGAAGAGAACGGAAAAAACGCAGCAAACGGCGATCATAACCCGGAGATAACGACCGGTGCAGGGTTTCTTGGTTGAATCTTGGCCGCCGGCCATACGGTCTGCCAAGTATCCGGCGATCAATGGCCCGATGATCGATACCAAGGGCGCCGCTATCGAGACGATTCGGATCTCCTTCACGGTCAACCCAATCTCTACCATGTGCAGCGGTAGGAACGGGAAGAGGCAGCCCATTCCTGAAACATATTTTCTTTGTATTGCTCGAAACATCGACAATTCCATCTGCGATTACACATATAGCGATTCATTACAAATGGTCGTTATAATAAAGATTAGGACTATAATTACCTCCGAAGAAACAAAAGAGGAGACATTTTAAAGAAATTAAGTTCGTGTTGACGAGCTTCCTCCGCACTGGCAGATCCTTCGCCGAAAGATCGTCGTCGCAGACCGAACTCATCTTCGTGGATCAATGATTGGTCGTTGATGTTTGACTGGGCCGGGGCTCTTTCATCAATCTACATGTAGAGTTGATGTAACTTTTCTCCTTTGACCCATCTTTCCCTTTTCCGAACGCCTGAAACAGCTGAAAAATATCGTCTAATCAATGCGCTATTCATCATCAATCAAAAGTATATTATGTTCGTTAATTATATTTTACGCCCAATAGAATTACGTCTTTTTTGTCGGAATATATGTCTGATGTTTTTAATTAACGACTACTTAATTAAAAAAAAAAGTTCATTGAACATTTTGTGTATCAAGGGCAGGAAGTTGGCTATTTTAGAGCCAGGAGAACCCTTTGAAGAAAATAAAATGAATTTTGATTTTGATAAGTGCGGATTGACAAGGACCCATCAAAAGTGGACATTTCACATAAAAATAAGCAAAAATCATTTATTTCCGGTAATTTTATATATTTGAATCAATCTACAATCCTTTTGTGTATCCCAGTAAACGAAAAGGGATTAAAAAAATGTTGAATCCTATTGAATTCCTGGAATTTCGCTCTTTTAATCCACGGAAATGGATTGGAAATGATTGAAATAAACATCGACCAATCCTATTTAATCCAGGGAGATGGATTGGAAATGTTTCACCTTCGACGATAGTATTTTTGGATTCGGAGGGATTGGGAAAGATCAACTTGAATTCTGGAATATGCTGGGATTGAAAAAACTAAAAATAAAAATCCGCACGTAAAAATGAATATATGTTAAACAGATAAAAAAAACTGTACAGTTACAATTTAACTGAAAGTACTATAGTAAGTTGTGTTATTCGGTACATTACGTCCTCTTATTAAACGACAATTAGCATTATATGAAAACGGCACGTTAAGTGACACGAAGTTCAATCGTGAACCCTGCTGTATGTATATGTATGTATGTATATATATATGAACATATATGTACACTCGTAACGTAAATCGAGCCTAGTGCTGTGCTAATAAACGCGTCCTGCAATTTCCTGGCGATGCTACATTAAAACGATTCTCACGGGAAAACAACTCGGGCTTATTGACGAAAGCGTGTCAAGGTTTCGATATATATTTGTCCGCCATGCTTTCGTGCATGGGTTATTTTTGTCATTCGATCCATTAATTCATTACGACTTTTTCCAGGCGCATTTTCAATCCAATAAATTGTTAACATGAATTTTCGTTTATAAGCAAGAAAAAATTTAATACAACTTTAGCCAGAAATTTCTACTTTTCATGCCCATATAGCGGGCGGAAAATAACCGTTTTTACCCCATCGATACTTTGAAAAATCATTCACTGCATATATTACAGTACTTTTTACTCGTGTTTTTTTTTTTTTTTTTTTTTTTTTGTTTGAGGACAGATTTTCATCATGAGAAAAATTGCCATTTTTTATAATAAAAATCGATATGATGAATGGCAATTTTTACGATACTCATATAGTAAAAATTCAAGAAAAATGTTGTAACTTTTACCATAAATAATAACAATTCTCAAAATGCCATCCGATATGATAAAATTTACAAAAAAATTTGTCTCCGTGTAAGCAATCAAAATAAGCAAAATAGTCAAAGTTCATCTGACAAAATGTATTTTAATTAATCGAACTACGTATTTGATAGAATTGACAAAATATTTCATAAAGGCCTAATGTTTAAGTCAATTCTATAATAAGCAGCTACAAATAATAAATATTTCGTTGCTTCATAAGATTGATCAAATTTTTATTCTATATATGCACGGAAAGAAAAAAGTGTTGTTGAAGCAACCGCATACTATAAGGGTGTATTAATAAAGCTGGATATATCTTTATTTTATAACAAAATATTTTTTTAAGTAAATAAATTAACGTCATAAATGCCAGCAACTTAATATATTTAGTTAAATTTACAGAATTTTTCTTCCGGTGTAGACGAATTAAATTCGAATCAATCGAAACGAGACAAATAGATGGCTTTACATCTTTCTTTATATGGGATTTAGTATAGGAAATGTGAAACGGTAGATGAACCTTAATTAAACAAATTTTCATTATAAACAATGAATTATTAAAATTCATTGTTTACAGTGATAATAGGAAGTTGGGAAATTTCATTGACTCCAAATTAAATGGAGCGCATTTCCCATATAACAATGGTTAGAATTAAATCGTATATATAAACAATAAATTATTCGAACAAGACAATTCATTTTTGTTTTTCTCAATAATGTACTGAGATAAATTAATTTGAAATATTGTGAATTAGAAGGATTAGATAAATAAGGGAAATGAAAATAATTTAATTCTGGTATAATTATATATATGATAATGAATCGTCGTTATCGTCGACTTGCATTAAAAATATTAAATGTAAAGGTGAGAATGCTTTAGTAAGCATGACCGAGTAAAATGGGTCGGAGTGTGTTACTATGGTCTCTGCTGGGGAGTAAAGGGGGTGAAAACCGATGGGTGTATACGACGATGGGCGTATCGAATATTGCGATACGTGCGAGAACTGTCAACTGTCCGCAAATATACACAATACAGGTAACATATATAGCAATGAGACTATCAGCAACAGATAATAAGTTTACGTGATTTTCAAGGAGAGAGAGAGAGAGAGAGAAAGAGAAGTTTTTTTCATTGTTCGTTAATATTGAACAAAATTCCATATTATGTATCCTATACAATACTTTTAATGTTATATAAAATCGCCGAACATTACACGATAAACACCTCGTTGATCGATATCGGCGAATTTTACGTCTAATAAAATCACCGCTGGCTGACACGTTTCAATTATAGTTTCAATTTCCGATTTGAAGGCCGTCGCACCTGGTTACTCGATCGTGACCCCTCTGTTCAATTGGTCGTCGATTTTTGTACACATGAAGTTCATGAATATATATATGTATATTCACTTAAAATCACACGCACACACACACAAATATGTACGTTTATGTATTTTTTGTTTAAATCAAGATGAAAATAAATTTAAATGAATAAATTTAAATTAAGATGAAAGTTTGGACACAATGTATTTAAAACGTATTCAAAATGTATACAAAGAGAACTCTTTAAGACCTCCTATACGTTGATTCCTGAGCTCATTTTTAAAGGTACATTTTTAGGAGCTCTTTTTGAGTTCGTAAAAAATGAGCTGAAAATCAACGATAATGAGATCGTAAAGAGTACTTTTCGAACTCATTCTGCACTCAACTGTTTAACTCTGTTGCGATCGGGATGCATCATTTATGCTCTATCTTTATTTCATTTATTTTTCATTTAATAATTTTTTCATTATTCATTTCATTTTTATTTGTTTCATATATTTTATTCGTCGTGTTATCATTCTTTAATCATTCTTTTAATAATCGCGTATTGTTCATTCACTGAAGTGTAAAATTCATACTGTAAAAATAACGAAATATCCAATAGGCAAAAATAGAACGGATATTATCGTAATGTACTCATACAATTATAATCATTTATGAATGAATGACAGACCTTTGGCCTTACTATAACATTATAGCGTGTTATCAGAAATATGTTGCATTTCTATTATAGATGCTCGCGATGACGATTTGAAGACAATGTTAGACATTTATTATTTATACATGACAATTATTTCATTGTGTAAATTCATTCTTATTATAATAAATTCAAATTTTATCGATTACAGAAAAACTACATATATATATATATTACAAACTATTTTTGTTGTATATGTATGCTAATTTAACATAATGTCATTCTATACATATATACTTGAATTTGTATTTTCGATACATATATATATATATATTGCTGTTAAAAGCCAGAGATCGTTAGGAGATTTAATTAATACAAGGAAAATAGACAATGTAGCATATAACAAAATGCAGTAAAGGGGAATACTAATAGATCACACGCTGAACGAATAAATACGGTGCTATAGACACAAGATATAAATAGAAAATAGCGTAAAAAATAAAAAAAAAAAATAAACACTATATAATAGCATTCCCTTTTTTCACTGTTAAAAAAACAGGGAATAATTTAAATCAAATAAACGTTTACTATATATTACTATATCAAGAAAAGAATTCAGCTGAACATCTTACATCTGTATATCTAATGTCAGAATTTTTGCATATCACGTCATGCTATCAAAATACTCGGTTATCGAAATGTTGTTTTGTACGTTTAGAATAACTAAAGTAGATAGTAAATGCATGATATATATTATATTACGCGAAATCAAATAAAAGAAGCATGGAAGTATCTTATGTACTGAATGACATCAAGCAGTAAGGTCATACTAAGTTTCGCTTATTTGCTTTCAAATTATTCATTATTGTTTTTTATTTCTTTTGATTATGCAATATTATGTATACATTGCACACAATGAAATAAAAAATTTTTCAGGGTTACATCCAAAAAGTATCAGAATGGTTGCTCTATAACAATGCATTTTTCGTCGATGCACACATTTTATATATTTTGTCCATTTTACTTCGGTTAACGTACAAGATATTCGACATATTGGAACAGCCATTTTGAAAATCTGACGACAGATTCGTTCGACATTATATTAAAATAAAATTCGATTCGGGAACTGGAATCCACAAAATGTACAATATTTCACGCATTTAATAAAGTATATCGGCATTTTTTGTCCGCCATATTGGATCCGCCATTTTGAATCCACCAAAGGACTCTGATAAATTAATTTTCATGGGAAATTATTTTATACGATTTTCAGTTTTTGTTGGACATATCGAATGTCGCCATTTTGAAATTCGATATTTTCGCTCTGACCTTTCTTTTTATCTCGGAACTTTTATAAAATAATTCCTTCTTACTATAGTTTTAATACATTACAAAATTTAGTAACAAATTCAAATAGATCAATAAATTTTTCATCGGAAATGATTTATATCGTCTCGATGTTTTTGAACTTTGATAATTTATTCAAATCTTAATTTCTATTCATTTCGATCTCAAAATATTTTCGTTCATATAAATCCATTTCAATTCTTTGCATATAAATTGTTTAAACTAATATCGTGTGTTGAACTTTTTCAATAGAACGAAAATTAATTTTGCTCGTTTTTAATTCATATTTTGATGTCAATTCAGTCGATATTTTGACATTTTAAGGAAGCACTTGAAATCGTCAATGTTTTCTTATTTCTTTTTTTTTTTTTTATTTATCGTCGTCGTTTTCTTGTTTCTTTTTGAAATGATTTAAAGTGATTCGAAATAAAAATATAAATATATATAAGTAAATGCGTTATTTATACGAATAACGACGTAGTACATTCACATTAGTTTTATTAATATAGTGCACAGTTCAATTTTAGAACTTGTGATTGATGGTTACGTTAAAACTTTGGATGCATACATCACACATTAGTTTCAAACTAATGAATATTTTACATTTTCATCCGTATATACAGTATGAAAGGTATATGAATATAATGTTCATTTGACCAGAAAATCACATGTAAATCCATTCGCGTGTCGTAAACAGGAGAACGTTCATGCATTATTCAGTAATTAGATACGTTAAAATAAATATGGAAAATGGTAGACAATGTTTTTTTTATATCAGATAAGCAATTTGGAAAAATAATGAAAATTATTAAAATTAAAAAAAAAAATTATAAATCCACTCGTACTAGATCTCTGTTTTTATTCATTTATATGTGCGTTTTCTTTTTAAAAACTCAGAAAATTGAAACTGTCGACGTATATATTTTTTTGTCCTTAAACATTAAAAGTTTTTCTTTTATTTCATGATTTTTATTTTTGTTTCTATCAACAAAATAATTAGAGTTTCGCAAAAATTTTAGTATTATTTTACTATATTTTAAAATTATTTTTTTAACTTTTTTTTTTTATTTTTTTTTTTTTTGTTTATTTTTTTTTTTTTA
>JAPYZR010006572.1:0-10029 GCA_030522945.1 Trichopria nigra
TGAAAAGTTATATCAATAATACTGTTCAGACTAGGGCAATTTTTGACGACTGTACATATAAACAGTGCAAAACGACACGATTGAAAATAATTTTTTTCAACTGAGTGCGCGAAAGGCCCCATTTGCGCACTCAAATCTTCAGAAAACATAATAAATAGCCGCGCCGGTGATGGGCACGATGCTCGGGCGCATTCAAAACAATCAGCGGTTCCCGGAAAATGTAAACAATAGTTACAATAATAAACAGATTTATTAATGTATACACAATGGAACACGTTGAAAAAAATAGTATACGATACAAGTGCGCGAAATAGGGGATTTGCGCACGAGCGCAGTTGTCGCCCGAGCGTAGCGAGAATAATAATAATAATATACTATTTTCTTGAAAACTAAGTCGGCAATAGGAGTTTTAAAAAATACCACAATATTCTTTGATTTTTAATAAACGACATATATTTTTTTCATTATGTTGTAAAAAATACCACAATATTCTTTGATTTTTAATAAACGACATATATTTTTTTCATTATGTTGTAAAGAAATGTTGATTTGAAAGGAACCACCTTAAGTCGTGTATCTATTGCGATTTCTTCAACGATCGCAAATACGATTTTTTCAAATTTCGAATAAAAGCGCCGAATAATCAAAAGAGGGATTAAAACATTTGTGTAGTACGTGAACCTTACAATTCATTACAGAAATTATCGGCTGATCTATAAGTACTCGTAAAACATAGACTCTGTTTGGCAGTTTTTATAATAAATTTTAAAGATTCGCGCTCGGTACAAACTATTAATAAATGCTTCCAATTTTTTTTTTTTTTTTTTTTTTGGCTATACGCATACTTATACATTATATAATAAAAAATCATTTTGTTTTATTCCTTGCGATTCTGAGACTTTGTTATTACTATAGCACTGGCCAATTTAGGAGCGTTGTTGGGAACAAAATTAGCGGTTGTTTATTAAAAAATAATAAAATAAATTAAAAATGGTGTTAAGTCCGAATTATATTATCGTTAGTATAGAGCCTTTCATGCCATAGGTTGTTTGCAAGAGAAACAGAAAATTTTTTCTAGAAAAAGAATATTTTCCGAAATATTGTCTGATGTTACAATTTCACTGAATATGTTTAAAGTGAAATTATCCTTGAGATAAATAAAATTCAAAGTAAAACACAGACTTGTGAAATAATCGTTTGCAATTTTCAGTTTGTCAGTCCTCCGGTAAAAATACCATGGAAAGCGATTACATTGGCCTCGCTTCTCTTTATTGGAGGAATTATTATGCTAGTTACAGGTAGCCTAATAGTGAGCGGGCACATTGACACGAAGGTTGGTAAACTATATTGAAGAATTTTAAAATGTTATTGCTTTTAAACAATTAATTATTTGAATTTTTATTTTCTTTTAGTATTCAGACCGGATGTGGCCAATCATTATTTTGGGAATATTAATGTTTATTCCGGGTGCCTATCACGTGAGAGTCGCTGTTCAAGCCTATCGAAAAGTTCCTGGCTATTCGTTCGATGACATTCCAGAATTTGATTGAGCAATCATTAGCTTTTGTTTTTGTAAATATATTTTATATCTTGATTTAATATATTTACCTTCTTCATATTTTGTACATTTATATACATCATTAAATCATATATATATATATATATATATATGTCATTATATATATATATGATGTGTATATATATATGATGTATAAAACCTTGACGCGCATCTTCAATGCCATGCACTACACTTATGTCTGAAGAACTGAGACCTATCAGCCCTACGTCAACGTACCGTGTGGCCTGACAAAATACACTAAGTCATTCAACAGTACCATCTGAATCGTTTATTAATCTGCACAACAACCATATTTTCCATGACAATTTATATTTACTTTTAACATTATACAAGCTTGTCATTTATATTTGTGCACACATACAAGTAGAAAAGTAAATTAATGGCGAATTGGTGTAATTTCAAAAAGATAGATTTTTCGATGTCGAAAAGTTGTCACATATTAAGAGACTTTCGTCATACGTGCAGTATAATTAATTTTTACTTTTTTTATAAATTGTTTATAAAAAAAAAAAAAATAATGAGAAATTTAAAAAAAGAATTGTTTCTATTTATATTCATCAAATTACATCGTTGAAACATTCACTTGCCCTTTTACTTACTATACTTAACTGAACTTAACTTTTAGTTAGATAACTAATTTTTTTTTAAAGCTAATGTAACAAATTGTGTTGTTATTACTCGAACGCGTATTAGTATTCAAATACTAAAATTTACACATATTTTACATTTGAAATTAATGATACTTTTACCATCGTCATTTCTTTTCTCCACCCTCGTAAATTACGTTGTTTTTATGAATAAAAAAATGAATAAAAATGAAAAAACGCATATATTAAAAACATAAAAACTATCACTATGTTCAGTTGATCGTCATTTTGTAAAGAATTCGAAACGTCAAGTCATTACAAAACCATTTCAAAACAGTTAGTTAGTCATTGGCACACCTGCATTGAAGATAATTCACAAGACTTTTGCTCTGAATTTTGAAAATCCTTCCTTGGCTTTTTTTTGCAACCGTCATTTTAATTGACGGGCTGAATCGAGTCTGCAGTACGTTGATCATCAAGGATTTACTCCGTTCAAGATTATTGTCTTTCGTACGAAATCCGTAATCGTTGTGACACAATCGTCTTGAATCAGGCACATCCTAAAAACACAAGTAAGTATTTTAAAACTTAACAACTGTAATTTTGAAGTATACCTTTCTCAGTTATACTGTACCTCGAATATCATGTACACGGAAAGCTGATTTTCACGAAGTCTGCTAATTCCTATTCCAAGATTCATCATAAGGTGGTCGATTACTGAATTCGCTATCAGGTACATTTCTTCTTCTGTATTATTGCAGCTTACTCTTATCCACGTGAAAGGATCACTCTGTGATACAGCATAAAGTTATTTTTAATTTTGTCATAAACATATAAAATAAATCATATTCGTTAAAATAACTATAATCCCAAAGGTTCATTAACACTCAAAATGATCGAATTTCTAGAGATATATAATCGACAATTCCCTTTGAAGGAATCAACGAAAAACGTAGGCGAAATTATGATGACTTGGTTGTCACTTAAGGGTTCAGTCTCGTCGGCTGGCTAAAATTTTTGCCGTTATTTATTTTATTTTTTTAATTTTTATTTATTTTATTTTTCCTATTTTTGACGTTGGTTATAGCGCCTGTTTACACTGATATGCTGACTATACTTCGCCGGTGGAACAGCTGACTATCTGTAAGTATTCCACATTTCAACATTTATAAAAAAAAAAAGGAAAAATCTAGACTTGAAACTTAAAACGCGTTTTCTAGAAAATCATAAATCGGGAAATTTTAACATCTAAATTTTTTTTTAAATAAAGTCATTAATAAATTCTCCGTGGAATAGACTGCAATAATTTCAATATATTGTATATTAAATTTTTTATTAACAAAAAAAAAAAAAAAACAAAAAATAAAAAATAAAAAAAATTGAAAAAATGAAAAAAATTTTGATAATCTGTCGCACTCATATTAAATAGGAAAACACCCGGATTTTCTGATGTTTTTTACGACCTCAGGAATACCCGCAAATTCGGTTCGTTTTTACGCACCGGCCCAGATTGCTCCGTGTTCTGAGAATAATTGATGGACATATTGACGAAATGATCTGAAGATGTTTCTTTTACCTTCCTCAAAATACTATAAATATACTTGGAAAATTTGAGTTATTATATTTTGTACTTTTAAAACAAACAAAATATCATGAAAATTGACTATTTGTCGGCCGTTCTAATGAGATTAGACCCTTAATGTCTACTTTTCATTGCGTCGATGCTGTAAACGGTTAGGTTGACAGTTTCAACAATGCATAATTACTTTTTATGCAAATATTGGTTTCATGATTTTATTTAATTAGGTGTTATCAACAACCTATTTCTAAAGTGTGTTCCCTTATTAATTTCAACCTAGTCATCGCACATTCCCTCCTGACATATTTTGTACTTAATAAAAAGTGTTCCTGGACAACCGGCCCGACGCTATTTCTTTCATTATGCTTTTCGGATTGTGAATTAGTGATTTTACTGAAAATCTCAAAATCGGAAAGCAGAATAAATAAAAGTAGCCTGGAATTGTGATTGGGGTTTTTATAATAGAACTACAATTCTAAAGTCATAAATATATTACATTACCGAAACTTTGTTGTAAACGCCAATATTAGTCGCATAACCGAACAGTTGATGTGCCATTGTAGAATCATTGTTTAGGAGCCATGTAATGGCAAATTGATAAGTTGAATGATGTAGAAAGGTTAAATCCTGGAGAAAGATGGTTCTACACAAACTAATGGACAATTCGCTCTGATTGTTCTTCAACAAAGAATACAGTAGAGCATCCGTGCAGCGAGTGAGATCTAAAGCAAATAAAAATTAGCGAATTTACGCAAATTAGGTAAAAGATATAGAAAATAAATAAAAGGAGACTTTTTTTATCAGTAATCTATGTGACGCTAAACCGTAGATGCGGTATGAAAGTTCATTACAAATAATACAAAATACAACATATTTGTAATAATGACAACAACAACAACAACAACAACAACAACAACAACAACAACGACAACGACAACGACAACGACAACAATAATATTAATAATAATAATAATAATAATAATAATAATAATAATAATAATTTGATTCTCATATTTAATAACATGTATTATACATACTTTATATATAAAGTGTTACTATTCATACCTATTGGCTTTGTTGGTGTTGGCTGATCGCACAACAAGAATTCAAATAGATAAAATGCAGTATCTACACTGTCGACAATCAAAGCATGTAATAAAATCTCTATTATTTTATGTCGAATAGTTGCATCCTCAGGCTTGCTGTTTTTAATAGACCAGTCATTAGGATGGCTCTTAAAGACGTTGCTCTCTGCAATATTTATTATGCTTTATGTTCAACAAGTGTCGAATCAACGGTGTTTTCATTGTAGATTCAAATTAATGAGATGATTTCAATGCCAATATCTGAGATTAGCTCACTCAGAATCAACATTGCAATCACGGTTTATAAGTAAATATACATCATTAGGAGAGTGTATGTACTAATAAAAGTATAGTTACTTACTGTACCTTAATAAAAGAAAAAGAAAAAGAAAAAAAAAAAGAAGTGGAAAATAATCATCAAAAATAAGCCATGACTCACGTTTCAACATTGAAAAAGCCTTTAATGGACGCTTATTGGCTATATAGATTTCTGCCGATAACAACAGAAACGATATATTATCTTGAGCCTCGTATATCCGCACAATTTTTAAGAGTTGATATGCCGTGACCCAATATCCCTTGTTGATTAATTCGATCAATGTATACATTCCCACGTCGAAAAGTACTTTGCTCAGGATGCTCGGTGCTCGGACTGAAAGGCCCAAAAATGAAAATTGGTTAGGCACCCATCTTGCTATAGAATGGAACTCCCGGATATATAAACTGGTCCAAAAGCATTCATCCCGGAAACGAAAACGCGAAGTTGTTTTCCATTCTTGCATTTATTTATATCTTGTACCCGCCGAAAATCATAATAGAAGCAGTAAAGTCTGCTGGCCTTTAGATAAGTCCTTGCAACAACCAGCCCGAGCAACCTGGCGAAATACGCATTCGGCGTGCGTACAATTAAAAAAGCATTTATATATCCGGGTGTTGACCAAACAAATAAACAAATTTTCTTAAGAAAGGTTTTATTATTATGAAGTATACTGTTTTTACATTCTTATACATCTAGGAATCTATTCTTATACAAAAAATGTACGATTTTAGACTTCACCTCTAAAACGTTACAAAGCAACCTCCAGTCGCCAATTTTAGAGAAACTCTCAATATACCTTATTCTTAAAAATAGTAAAAAAGTTGCCCGTGCATTAATTCAGGCTTAATTTGATAATGCCAAGTAATATCGAATTCTCTCGATATTGATTACATACGACCGTAAAACTAATTCATCGTGTGAAAACTAAATGAGTTATTGATAAGAACGTACTCGCCGCCCTAAGTCTAAACGAAAATAAAATTCTCTAATAGATACTATTTTCCCTACTTCTTCGTAAATAGAAGAGTTCGATGTATTTCATGGCCGGAGAAATTGACAAATGCTATGACGATTACCTGCTCTTTTAACGATTTCACTGATGTGTTTTGTAGAGCGGTTTATTTCTCGAGAAACTATTTGATACAATGCCCGCGTTAATAAGACATTTTCTTCTTCAGTAATCGTAAGTTTGGAAATAAGTTCCCATACATAATCATAATCCTCGTAAGTCAATCCTTTCTTTATGAGGTCGAGATGTCCGTAAAATTTCCAGAACCTTTCTTTACCTTCTTCTGCACAAGTGGGTTCCTTTAAATCATCTGTAACATCAAACACGACACTAATTTTATGTACTTTTCGTTATTTTAACCGCAAATAAAATAGTTAAAAATTTTCCCTGCAACTATTTTACATCCATTATCTTTTTTCAAGAATTTGAAAATGCAACTACATTTGCACTGCGTTAAAGACTTATGATTACTCGATACTTAAGTCGACGAAAATCGTTCATTTGAAAAAGTCCATGTTTCCAAGAATCATCGTTCTTGAGAAACGGCAAAAAATGTCGGAATAGGGATTTGTTCGCCCGGTATACCGTCGTCATTTACATTGCGATGCAATTCTAACATTAGTCATTATTTTGGATCGACGAAGTGGCACGTTTACAAACAAATTCAAAAAAAATATGCCGATACGACGATTTGGTCATGACATAACCGTCAAAATGGCCGAAACAAGGTGTTTTTGCCTGATACGGCATCATTTACAGTGCGGTACAATTGTAATATCAAGCAATATCTCTTCTGGTCAAAATTGTTCGTTTTAAATTGAAAAAAGGTTAATCGAAAAAAGAAAAAATATTTCGAGATCAGGTGAGAAAACTATTATTTACCACGTAAAACAGAAATAATGTATTAAGACATCTCCTGAAGTTTGGATCGTTCAAGTTGAACGAAGTTTTGAAAAAACAAATATATATATATATATATATATATTTTTTTTTTAAATACGATAAATGTTGAATTTCCGAGCATACGTAGTGCGTAAAGTGAACATTTGATTAACATAAAGGCATTATGCAAGATTTGTAAAACCAGAGATAAAAATATTTGTTGTCCAAAATTTTTGTCCAACTTGAAAGATCCGAACTTCAGGCACATTCTGTGACTGTGGCATGCTCAAAAAAAGGTCACAATAGATTAGGTGGTCACTTGTTTGCGAGTTACATATGTATGTGCTTCTGTGTGATTTAGATAGGATGCAGTGAGATACAAAATAGTTATGCAGAATAGGCACTGATGAAAATCGGCCGAATAATATATTTCATAATTCAAAACAATAAAAAATTACGAAACAATGACGTTTTCTTACCAATTATATGTAAACAGTACTGTGCAGAGTTCAACGTTGATTCTTTCTTCGCGACTTGGGAGACTTCATAGACTTGGGAATAAAGCTCTTCTTTTATCTTGGATCGTGGATCACGCAATCCGCTCGAACATTTCCAACTTTCATTTTCTATCGGTATTTTCTCTTCCATATTTTCAGAACCATCCACCACTGTTTTTGAAACTTCCTCGGTTTCATGAGAAGGTGACGCAGCGCAGATCTCTGATTCCGGTGAAGCTATGCATTCATCCATCTCAGGGCTTGTCGGACCGCGAAAAGCCACAGGATTTGTGTTCAACTTGTTCTCTGTATTGTTAATTCCGTGAGTTTGACAAACCTCATAAAATTGTTGCTTCAAACGATTATCGACAATATCTGCATCCGCTGACGGCACAATTTTCGTTAATAAATTATAAACCTCTTTTATATGATTAGTACTCTTTTTTCTCGCTATGCACTGCCGGAGTATTTTTTCTATTAAATCAACAGGCGGCGAAACATCTGTACACAATATACCTATCGTTTCCCAACAGTAGCCAAATTCAATTTGCTCTTTGACAGCAGCCAAAATTGCCTTCACCGTGATAGGGTCCGTTTTGTCGATTATTCCGCAAAATGCTTCAATTATTACCTTTGCAGTGATCTCCTTTTTAATAAAACTATATATAATTTTGCTAATAACTGGTTTGCGTGCTAAATTATTTTCGTATAACTTACGAAAGATTTCTATACTATCGTTAAAATTGAAAATGTGAAGTAATTCATCACATATTGCACTTAACAAATGACCGAACCGACACTGAATTGCATAGTCGATTATAGGCATCAGTTCTTCCGACGACTTGTGTTTAAATTCCATCATTAGTGACACTATCTTAAAAGAGCAAAAAAATACAACGTTAATTATATACATGTTATATTTACATATGCATTAGGAAAATAATGAAAAAAAAAAGATATTTATACATTATATAATAAGTACCTCAGAATACAATAATACAATTTTCTTACTAAAAATTACTGGATTTATAAACTGGATTTATGACTGAATTAATAAATTTCAGATGTGAAAACGACAAAAATTTTGAACAATATCTTATAAAATACTTACTGAATGATTGAAAAAGCATGGATGTTTGGTACAAGTACCACGCCTTAGATATAGGAAACATTTCTTATGAAAAAATGGATGGGGACTCCTATCTGTTCGATGAAATGGCCCCATTCGTGATTGTATAGAAGTTTGCGGTGTTGGTTTTTGAATAGCGAGTAAAGGCATACATCTACTGGGTGGGGCAGGAGGTGTGAAGATATCATTTGAATACACAGTCAGTTTTGGTGGCGAGATGGAGTCGAATTTTACGCTTGCATCTGTATCATTTGTTCGATATAATTCAAAATCTTGTTCGAATTGCGCTTCGTTTTTGCGCACATATTCATCGAATTCTCTATCATTTTGTGAAAACGCAATGTCTTTCTTTACTGCAGCGATAGGTGCAGCCGGCAGTGCGGTTTTCGGTGTTTCATGATCATATGATACATTATTTCTGGATAGTCTAATCCTTTGGTTGTTCGAAATAATTCTATTTTCGCGTACCACCACCTTTCCCTTTCCTCCCTGCGAAATTGATTCGTCTTTCTCAGCGTTGCGTTCGGATGTGAACCTCCTGTGTCGTGGACTTGAAATTTCTTCGTCGCTTCTAAGAAAATAACGAGGTTAAGAAGGTGAAAAAGTATTAAGAGATGAACAAAAATACAAATACTCGTCATTCATTTCGAATTTGATCATCAAAATAATAAATTACAAAATAGAAGGGGAGGGGGGGGGGCGGGTTTCATTAGTGTAGATTGATTTTAATTCGATCTCGTAGTGGTTTCGAATGAAAATGCAAAATTCCGAAACGATGATTTTCAGAATTTTACACATATTAAACATGTAATATGAATTTTACCGAATTAATATGAAACGTGATTAATATGTATATACATTGAAAATATATTGAATTAAAGGTTCTCGAGGCTGTCTTTGACATTATTTATAAAATAGATTTTTTTATCTTTCTGCGAATAAAATAGTTGTTATGGTTAGAATCGATGTTTCAAATTCTGCGGTACCCGCGGCGGGTTTTTCCTCTTACTGAGGTTTTTCCCCACGCCATTGCACACCCGAATGGGGGTACTTCTAAAAAATCGGCGGGGACCTGTTAGGACAATATTTTGTAAAGGTCGTAGAGTTTCGATTTTAGATTCCAATATTGATTCGAATATACTAAATATCGTCACAATCCCGCCCCAATAAAAATAATAGTATATTGTACACCCAGGGGGATAGGCGGGTCATTATTACCCGCGGCGATGTTTGTAGAACGAGCCGTAGTCGAGGGCGCCCAGCGAAACATCGCGCAAGGGGAATAATGACATATCCTCCAAGATGTACACCATATTTTATGTCACAAAGGCATTCATATATGAACATATTATGTATATTGTAG
>JAPYZR010006573.1:0-37741 GCA_030522945.1 Trichopria nigra
AGGGAAAAATCATAAAACTTTCGTATATAACATTTTTCCGAAAAATGCAATCTCGCTGAGTTATTTGACCGTTCCGGAACTTTTTCCCATCACTGTATAGTTGCCGAATAGTTTTCGCTCCGATGGCGGATCTGACCTCGCTAACTAAAATCGCCTCGCTATATATAGGGGAACGGTGAAACCATCGCCACGAAATAATAATTTTGACAACGCGATTGATGAAGAGCCATTTATACATGAGTTTTGAGCGTATTTCACTCATTCTCCGCAGTCCAGTCCAAAAATGTACAGTTATAACTCTTTAAATCCTTCTATTTCTTTCGTTTCGTTTCGTATATGAAAATTCCTTACAGCTTAATGAAATAATAAACTACTTTACAATATTAATATTTTTCAGTGAGAATCGCTTTTAGAAATTATTACGGCAATGACATGCGCATGAAGATTAATCTACCATATGCACGTACGCACGCACTCACGTACGCATGAATACACCAACAACCTGGTCTAAATAATCATGTTATTCTTCATAGAGCGATGAAAATATTTTGATGTTCGAAACGGTGACATATAGATAAAAAATTATGATGTTTATTATGTGATTGAATTAAATCTATATTAAACGAAACTCTTTTTTTTTTTTTAATACTACAATCAATTGTATAAAGTTTCTATTAAATATAATGTTAGATTCATGGTTTCATTCTTTTTTTTTTTTATTATACATAGTACAATTAACTTTATAAAAAGTATAGATGATCAAGTTCTGATGTGTAGATTGACGTATTCTCGTAAAAAAATTAATCGCTCTTGATATGTCTATTAATGCTTCGAAACACGATTTCGACAGAGGCTCCTCAACGAAAATATTGTTGGCTCGTTGATCGATTCTCATTTTGTTGATACGAAATTGCCAGGCTCTACTATAGTGCACTAAAATACAAGTATCGTTCATTGTTAATGATCTGACAATTCCGCATTTCATATTGCCTCCTTATTAGAACATGGCGCTGCCCAACACTTGCTTTCTAGATTCTTCCACGAAATTGGCTAGGAAATGAGCATTAAATGGACTTCTAAACTATCCCAACATCACTTAGACAATAGTTACCCTATAAAATAAAAATAAGACATTATCTGGACGTTTTCTACTTTTAATTTTTAATATATTACGAAATAAAGCATTAGATGTGTTTACAACAAAAATCCCCCTAAAATAATTTGAAGTTATCAACGTTACAAACGTAATTTTGGATACCAACTCAACGTATTTTTCTGATGGAACTGTCTTTAACAATTGCAGTTACATTTAAAGTATTATTTGCAAACTTCGAATTTCAAGAGGTTGCACACGAAGGTTAAGTTTAAATTATTTTTAATCTCGACTTTAATATATGTTCCTTTTCTATAAGTATTATGTAAAGTACATCAACATATTGTAGTGAAACGTGTGAAGAAAATTAAAGAAAAAACTCTTTCGTTATAATACTCTTCAGTAATTGAAAGAAAGCCAACCATACTTTTAAAGATATAGTGCAGATCCACGCTTCTCCGATTCTTTATTTAATGGTCTTGAAAACTTTGCCAAACTAAGGACTTGACCAAGAGTAGTAGAGCAGTTAACGAAAGTTTTGTTAACTCATTTTTCCAATTCAGTGACCGTGTTATACGTCTATTCAGACTGGCATGACTATTGAAAATCAGTGACTATTCACTAATTCTAGGTAAAATTTTGACCGTTGACAATTTCTGTTTATTTATTTATCAAATGCCTGAAATGCATTTCTTTCCTATATAAAAGTAAATAAATATATAGTATAATCGACAGAATTGTCTCCGTTGTAACAGCAGTCAATTGTTTTAACAAGTATCGATACTGACGCGATGTTATTAACAGGAATGTCGCTGATCTCCTAATATCTCAAGATTAAGTTCAGAGACAGGATCCTTTCCATGTGAGGAGTATTTGCGTTTACTTACTAAATTTCGAATGGACGAAATTTAGAAGTTCAAACAATAAATAAACCCAATATCTCAATCATATAAAGCAGGTACTCAATTTTGCTGACACTGGATACCGAAAAGTTTCAAGACAATTTAATTTCGACATGCTGAAAATTATACATTATATATCTATATGGGATTAATTGCACTGCGAACAAATAAGATGTGATTTAAAGAGAACCCACATTTAGTCGTTCAGGTTGTTTCAACGTCAAATTCATACTTAAACAAAACAAAAAAGTTAGACGTGCTGAATGTCCTTCAAATTTTATAAGAACGTGTATAATTCCATTAGTCTCCCCTCGGGACAAAGAATCGGGCAGTCGACTACAGCTGACCGTAAAGGCTGAGGCGATTTCGTTCTTCGCAGATTGCGCGTGAGCGTATTTAACGATGCGAAGTTTGTCGATCGAGACTTGTTAGCGATAACGAAATTAGCGATTTCTCAAGAGCGGGATCAGCGGCAGTTACAATAGCGCAAGCGTATATGGGTACTCGCATCGATATACGCGTATATACGTATGTATACGACCATCGAAACGGTTATTTTAGACGGTGAGGTCGCCTAGGACGTGTAAAACGAGCGCCGAGGACGCCCTGTGTGTGTATATGTGCGCGTACTTCTCAGCACTTCTCGCTATCTACACATTATAATGCGCATGTACATACGCACTCAGAGGTGTGCGTGCGTGCGTGTGTGTGTGTACGTGCGCGTGTGTGTGCATGTGGATACGTATTCGCGGGCAACTCTATTCCGCCGAGAGAGCCAAGCCCGCAACCGACGTAACCCTACTTTCGACCTCCAAAACTTCCGGTTCGCCTCACTTTCCTAATCGGCTTCGATCGTCCATCGAATCGACGATGACGACCACGACAATAATGATGCTAGGCCATTTCCTGAGTCGGTCGCGGCTCTTTAGCGCCGTGTCGCTGTCATTGGCAATTTATTCGAGGCGTCTAATGTCCCCTCGGGTGTGGAGCGTCGCTATATACATATATATACACTGCCTCCTCCTGTACGTGTTCCGCGACGACGTCACGGATGATGCGTCAAATCCATATGATTAATGCGAGAGATTTTTTCGCGATTCTAAAGGGGGAGGTGGGGACTCGATATCGCGACACGGAATAGGCAATTTTTTAGCATAACTCGAGTCGAAATTTAAAACGTTCATTTTTCACGTGCCTCTGATGTGGACGATGTGTTTGTTTATAGTGATTAGTTTCTGGTTAAAATGGAGGTATATTTGGTAGGTGCAGTGTAGTCAATAGTTATTTATTATATGGTAACATTTACAAGAAAATTTTTCTCCGTGTAAGTATAGTTGTCAGTTATTTTCAACAACATACTTGTATTAATTTTTCAAATGTCATATATCAATCAAATCTCCATGGTAATAATGGCTGTTTTTGATGAATTTATACATTAGCTACATCCACAACAAGGTTATATTAATATATTATGCTGGAATAAACTCTAGTTTCATATAATTAAACAGAAAAACTTTCCAGAAAATTTATAAATGAGGATATAATGAATGAAAAGTAACAATGAATACGTGAGTCTTTAAACGATAATAATTATTATTATATGTATTTTATTAAAAATATTTAATTTATGCACATATGTGTATAAAAATAATTTTTACAGGTCTAATACATATATATAAAGGTAATTTTTATAGTAGGGGTAACAAGTATTCGATTTAGGCATACGCGAAATACAAATGCCTGGCAAATGTAAACCCGACAGCGATTTCGTCTATTTTCTTAACCTCGTCCTTCCTATACACAACACAGTCCCTAGTCTAATATAGTCAAATGGCAACTAGAGTCGCTATACGTATATATATCCCTCTACACAAATTCACATTCGAGTTGGATTGCTACTTAGAATTCAAGGACTCTCATGAGGATCCCAACATATCCCAGAGATTACTCGATTTGAAATTTCATTCTACGCATGCATATATAAAAAGAATGTAAAATCACCCCTGTATATATATATATATATTCTGCAAAAAATTAATGTCATCCGCTCGTGTACAGGCGACTTTTATATCAAATGTGGTCAAAATTTGATCGGGGAACGGGTTGATTGAATTGAGTTGATATGGCTATATATATGACCGTACACCATATAATTGTAAAATATGTACATGTGTACCATATGCGCGAGGAAATTTATAATTGTATTTGTAAACATTTATCAATAGTAAAAATTATTAATTTGTGACGATGATGCTTTTACAAGATTTAATCAGATATAACCAACCTTTTCTGCTTGGGGTTGACTCCATCGAATTTCACTTAGAGTATCGTAACCTGAAAACATTTGGGATCAAAGAATATAAGATAAAATAATAAAATTGGTTCGTTAAAAGCAGCTTGAAGCCTTTGGAAAAAAAGCGCGTGCATTTAATTTAAGTTACACCATATCCTGTTTAACTGCGGGTACGTTTTTATGGAAAATATAAAGGAAGTAGGTGATTATTATCGTCAATAGTAAGATACGTACTGTATATATTGAGAACAGTAATGAAATGCTAATGAAATGCAGCTAGAAGGAGGAGAGGGTACGATTTCGGCTCAGGGGTTGTCGACGAAAATCGGGACAAAAAGAATGAAAGAAAATTAAATGATAAACTTCTCGAATTATATAGAATTGTATTAAGTCAATTGTAGGAAAGTAGTTGTATATTGTTAATCTCTACAATTGAAAGCAGTAGATTTCTTAATTTAATTGGTTGAAGTAGAGTTTTTGATAATTAACAATGAATACTTAGTGGTCCAGAGTGCATTTATTAACGAGTAAATTGGATTCGTTTATAGCTGAAGTATATACTTTTCTTTTTACATATTTGATAAAGTAGCATTGCATTGTTATAATTCTTATTATAGTCAATGGAAACAATTTATTTTATTAAAAGTACAGACAGATATTCTTTTATGTAATCAAAGAGTCCTTGCTGAAATGTTGCGCTCTCTTAATCTCAGATGTTTGAAGAGACTTTTCTCATTTTTTCGCAATTGAACGGTGAAAGGTGAATATTATCATTACTATTAAATATATAAATATTAAACTTTCATTTGGACTTTAATGAATTTGCGAATAAAACTGATTTAAAAGCAGACTTTCTTTCTTTATATATACCGCGTTAAATGTCCAAGGTATATGATATATTATGTTTCAATAAGCTATTAAAATTCTTGCTTTTAATTTTAATTATAATAACTCAATATCGGATCGGGCGTTATAGCAAGTATGACAATTCCGTAATAATAATTGTACTTCGTAAAATGTTAAAGTCATAAAATCTGCCATTTCGCGATAAAAACCCTGCACCGGAGTGATCCGAACAATGGATAATCTTAAATGTCCTGTGGGGTGTTTGAGTGACGGTTTGTTGGAAGGGGTTGCTTATTCAAGGAGAGAGAATAATGTGAAATATTCGGCGTCTACGCCGGTTTTGAAATAAAATTATGGAACTTAAAAATTACATTCGATAATGGCGACGTGCCTGAGTCTTTCTATAAGTCGCTTTGAAAATAAATCAATCTCGTAGTAAGCCAGGTTACAACGAGGGTGCAAATTACGCTAACATAAAATAATCAGATATGTATCGTAAAACTTGTAGAAATTGGTTGATCGAAACTGTTGCCAGTAACGGTATTACGATCGAGGATTGAGGAAATGTATATACATATATCTTTACGATTGCGACGGTATAATAATCAATATTTTATAACTTTGTGAACCTATTAACCAGTTCTTGCTCATTCGTTACTTTTTAATTTTTCATATACATAGTTTTGTATATATGTTCAAAATTAAATCCTAGATTATTTTTATGGTTATCTTTCTTTACGATCGCAAACTCGAGGGTCGGGTTGCACCGATGTGGATTGACGCGACGGCTTACATTTTATGATCATGAGGTTCGGTGGCACAAATGTAATTCATGCACTGACAAGTTATTGCGTTATGTTTTATTGCATATGAATAAAAACAAATTAAAATTAGGGGACTTCGTCCATGACTGTATTTATATACATTTATACATAAGCGTGATAATCTAAAAACATGATCTCGAACATTTTTAAACTTGCGTATATTCTCTCAATTTAATGACAAAAAATTTGATCATTTAATAAAATAAATATTCGCAAAATTTTCAACAAAATATTGCGAATATCTTTTATCTCGTTCGATATTGTAACTGATTAGAAAAAAAGAAATGCATATAATTTTTATTTATTCCAAAGCATGCCTATATATAAGATGTAATTTTCTAGTGATATTTAGTAGCTGTTTGAATGTACTTCAAAATTATGCAGATATATTGCTTTGCATTACATTATTTACAGATATTTTTCTTGGGAATTGCACATGTACGGGGATACAACATATATTTTATGTTAAATTGCATATATACTATAAATTGATATATAATATGAAATGATAACTTATGATTTTCCCGTTTTGAGACACTGTATATTATTTTATATATACATATTTACTTTTACATGTACAAATATGATACGATAGGCGCATAGAACACCAGAATAACACAAATCACTGTATATATATACTTGGTCGGTAAAGAAAACAAATTTTAGTCGTCACGGGATCCGCCATTTTAAGTATTCCGTAATACGATACTGATGCTTACAAGTTAAAATTTTTCCCCTCTACTTTGTGCAAGGATACTGTTTAATTTTAACCTACGTAAAACAAATCTGAAGGCTGTTTTATATTTCATCGTTTAATTAAGAAAAGATTCCGACTCTTTTCCTCTTACATTCGTACAAGAGTATTCTCTTCAGGCGGAAAATCAAATTATGTTGAAACTACTAGCGACTTTTATCCGTGTATATACATTATCATGCATATCTGTCCGATTTTGTTCCGCTTTTGTTTATTCTTTATGACGTTTGGAGGTTTTCGTAATTATATATATAAGCAATTTGTATGTGTATATTACTATATTTTCGGGAAGTCGTATCAAAGTGCGCATTTTCGTGCTGAATTTTTGGTTTAATTTTATTATATATATTTTTATATTCATCAATTGTATCAACAGAATTGGAATTAAAATTTCTCTTAGAATTTTATACGTCATCGTTGTCAGCATTAATCAATATTTACCCGAGTTTATAACTTGTTTTAAAATAATAGAACGCATATACATCGCTTTCTATTGTTTAAGAAATGCAGCGGAATCGGATAGACCTCTTATAACATCGTAACTATATATATATATATATTATCGGAACTGATTATACTATTTATTATACGAAATTCTAATAGATAGAATTCATATGTATATTCATGTTACAGTTTTATTTTGAAATTAAACCGTGGTTTCGCTATATCCAACTTATAGTCATTATGTCTTCGGTTGGCTATAAATTGTTAATTTATTTAAAAGAAATTCATGTTATTATGGGTTTCTCGTCCGTGAGGAGACTAAAATGTTTTGCGTATTGCGCCCTATACTTGATATCGTTTACAATCGAATACATTTTTTGAAAGCCACCAGGCGATTGAAACAATAAGTTCCTAAAGTATTATTTCTTTAAATAGCAAGAGTATCACGTCAAATTTATACATTTATTATCAAGTGTAATTGGATTTATATTCGACGATGATGATATTAATTTCATCAATCGATCATTTTATATAGCTGGGATTTATTTTATCAACGATACGAGTTTGCAAAATCTCCCCGAATCCGCGTTGGAGTGAGGAAGAACTTTAGGTAGAACGTCGATGAAAGAGCGATATCGGTGCGGAAAGAGTCAACGTCCTTTCAACGTCTGATAAAAATGAGCGTCGATCTTCTTGTCGCGAATATGATTGTCGCTGTCGCCAGATATATATATATATATATATATATGTAGTGGGATGAAAGGACGAAAGTCTGGGAGAGTGCGTTTCTAAACACGCACAAAATTTCGCTGCTTTCGAGTCTCTTCTGATGTATATATGCGTATATATACATACTCTATATTATATACTGTTAACCTGGTTTCGTAGCTTCATCGAGAATTCTCCGGGCTTACCAAGTCACGGTTCACAATAGGAGTGCTCGTTATTCCAGTCGATAGCTCAACTGAGTCAAGAGTCAAGTCGATCTAAAACCTCTCCTTCGAAACGGGAATCTGCGATTTGCCCTATCGGAATCGCGAGTTCAAATTTGGAGAGAAGAAACGATACGCCCACGATCGATGTCTATTGCCTCGCGTTCCCTGCCTATGGGAATGCTCCCTATATGGCGGGAGTAATTTATAGTAAATGTAACTATTCGTATATGCGGTAAAAGGGGCGGTAAATTTCACGTTTATTGTCGCGCGGAGAAAATTATGCTTTTTATCGTGTGCCAGGCAGAAACAGGATTTTGTGGGCGTGTTTATAGTTGCGATTGTATACCAAATTATATTATTTTTACTTTGTTATTATTTATTTTCATTGTTTCTTAATTTTTGCATTAATTTCTTTTCTTCGATTTTCTTTTTGTATCTACACTGCATTCCCTTTTTTACCGTGGTTTGGTTTAATATTACGTCATGTCTAATTATTATTTTTGCATGATGTGTATTTTTTTCTATTTTTGCTTTTCAACGTAATATTTTGACCGCATTAAGTCATGCCCATCACACTATTTTATTTCAAAATAAAAAAGACAAAATGAAATAAATAGTATATTTTGAGAATCTGTTGATCCTTGATGTAGACGTGATACAGAACACTCGACACTAGTTAAATCAATATTTGTGCAGTATTGCAGCTCTTCCTTGTCAAATGCGACAAATTCCTGCGAAACGATATAAGATCACGTTGTAAATATTTTCATAAAGTTGATTCTGTGTAATATGCTTGAAATCCACCTCGTATCTGTATTCTGACTTAACGTCGATTTATCTCCTTGACGTTTGTGGAGGGAAAAGCCAATTGATCTTTCGTGGATTTGGTCGTTCTCGCTGGACAGTGTGAATCGCTTGTATAGTTGGTTGGTATCAATGAACACAAAATAGCAATTGATGGCGAAAAAAGAAGCACTTTTTTTTAACGATTTAAAAAAATTATTAAAAAATTTGTGCATAATATATTTATGATCGTTTGAAGAATAACTGGTTATTTTTTATGGCGCAGTATTAATAATTGTAAATGTTCATTAACTCTTATTCCTTGAGTCTTTAACAAAGAAAAGTAATTTTCCATGGACATGAAAGTCGACATTTGGATTTAAGATGACTAAAATGCAAAAAAAAAAATCTTCTGTAAGTTTAAAGTTTTAGAAATCAGATAATAATCCATATTCATACCTGCAAAGAGGAGTAGAAAAGTTTAATTAGATATATGAATTATATTATATTACTCGTTGTGAAAAGCCCACTTCTACGCCTCGGTGTATAATTTACTATCTCGACTATCTAATTCGCCAAACTCCAATAAGTCACACACTGACCCTGGTAGAAATCTGTCCAGTTTTCTGTTACACTGCCCAGTTATCCTATACCTTTAACATGGGAAAAAAGTAAACTGGATAGAAACTAGCCAAAAACTTAATAATAATTAATAAAAAAACTCGATGTTTTAAAAATGATAACTCCTAATTATGAGGCCCTATCTTGGCATTGACAATATTATTTACGAAAAAAAGTTTAATTATTTTTAATTCTGAAATATATTAAGTATTATATTTCTATTTTACGTATTTTATATTCAACAATAATTTTTTTTTACATTTTCAACATATGCTTGTACGAACACCTTTTTAAAATGTTATTATAGTTTCTTTCAGCTATAATCATAATATCATCATAATATAATCATCATACATTTCATCAATTAATAAAGTATACTTTCTTTTATATGTAATTAACTAGCTATTTTTCTGGATACCTATATAACAACCTATCTCATATATATAAGAGAGATTAATTAATCATTACGGATCATTACCCGAAGATAATTAAATTTTGTAGTATTCCAGTACGACACGGATAATACGTAAGGAAGCATATTATAAATTTCACGTCAAGTACTCATCGTTTTCAATTTAGCAAGCGTCGTAAACTATCTGAGACACTGGCTAAATCAAATGCGTTAATCAAATATTATACCTTTAAATCAATCTGATATTCTTCATAGAAATTATTAAAGCGGCGAAGCATTCGCTGCGTGAAATTGAAATTTACGTTTTCCTTCCTGCTTACCATTTCCGTCGGTTCCGCACTGACGAGATTTCCCGCGAGAATATCGCGACATTTAATCTGCAATTGGACAAAGTAAACAGTGCTCCCGAAGAATAACTCTTTCGCGTATATATGTATAACAAGTCGCCATACTGGGGATGTGGGAAAAATAATTTTCTTTAGCTATATATATATATATATATATATATAGAACAATTTTATATAATTCATCAAGTGATATTTGGTAAATTTTTCAAAATAAAAGTTCTCTAAGGAAGCATGTTGGCCATTAATAGAGCAATGAGTTTGAATTTGATATATCACGTGCTTATTCGTAATCGTGTCTTATGATCTAAGGGTTCGGGTATACCTCTCCTTTTGCTGGAAAGGTCATATCTATTTCGTTGTCCGCGAGATATTGGGGTATAAGAGATACAGATTGTAAGAAATTACTTTGAGTTATTCGGGCTTGGAATTCCGTAAGATCAGCGTGTAAAATGTGAAGCGGCTTACCTATACCAGTCGTCAGTTAATTTATTTAAAATGCAATGACAATCATTTTTTATATAAAATATTATAAACTATTATAAACTATTATCAATGGACATGTTTTTATTTTAATCTGAAATCAAAATCTGACTAAATAATTAAAATCAAGATTCGTATCATATTTTATGTAGGGATATTTTTTAGGGAATATAATTATAATTTGTGACCATTTACCCAGCATATAATTATGATAATAACGAGGATATAACCATATATATGGTACTAATGTTTTATATACATATATACATTACACGTACTTATAATACATATAATATATAAATATAATAATAATCAGACATGATCATACGCAGAAAATATATCATAATAATGTTGAATAACACAATATTAATGATAAGTGATAAAACTATTATTAATTACAATTAACAAGTTTTTATGGGATCCCGAAACCCCACATTTATAAATAGTCTGCGGCGAACTTCAAAATTCATACATAAATCCGCTTACACGTACGTATGCTTACTGTGCTGTATTATTCTCTCGGTGTAATATATATATATATATAGAGAACCGTAAACGCTTAGCTTTCTCGAGTATAATTCCTCTTTTACATTCGAAACGTATAACTTAAACTTTAAAAACCATTTAAACGAAACTGTTGCACAAAGCTTACTGTTTCAGCACAATAAATATGTTATTACGATATTATAATCGTAGCGATTATTACTATATATATAAATAGCAATCCAAATTATAGTAGCTGAATTCAATTACAGAATTAACCTACTTTTCGAAATTATGAACCTATACATCACTTATTACAAAAGCAATTAATTTTTTTTATATACATATGGATGACATAGAATAGGAACAGGTTTTTGGTTATTACGAAAATGTTCAGTGTGAAAATGATATATTAAAAATTTATACATTTTTACTTAAAATATTTTTGAACACTTGATTCATTTGTCAAATAAAAAAAAAGAACGTCAATGTGTCGTATTTGTAGATATTTAGCATTTTCCTCGAGTAATAAATGTACAACTACGTTATCGAAGCGAGGGTTGTAATCGAACGACGAGTGATGATTGCCAATTCCGCGTGTAATACATATACCACTAACGCGAAAATGTTGCATTTAACCTGCGCCAAACTAATCTGAAAGGAATCACTTACGGAATTTGTACAACTTTATTTATTAAGGATTAATTATATTAATATTATTCTTTAAAATTTTCGATACATATTTGATAGTTTCACGAAATTATATAGAATTTCGTATGTTAAGAAATCATATAATAAAAACTGTCGTACGTATAAAGTCTGTCCCTTATTTTTCGTTTTGCTAGGTACAAGACTGCTGATTACTCCTCGTCTCTAAAACAACAAAGGGTAATATTCAGAGACGTCAGAGGGAATGGGGTGCCGTAGAATGAGATTGTTTGAAACAAAATCGATTTCTTTCCTAACTTTATTCTTAAAATTATTACGAATAATGTATTAATAATAATAATAATAACAATAATTTCTAACAAAACAACCATAGAATTGAAATTGAAAAATCGCACGTCAACAATTCGCATTTGAGTATAAGCGTCGAGAATTTTAGAGAAGTCAAAAAAATCCTTACATCATTTAATAAATTCAGACCTAATCCGAATAACTCTACGACAATAACCGGCAATCGCCAACAGACAAACACATCTCTAAAACTCTTATCGTTTTGCAAATCTTCCACCAACTCATAAGGTCGTTCTCATTCTTTCAAGAAAACTCTGTGATTCGCCATTCGATTATGCACGAACATATAGAAGACGGCGTTTATTTCAGCATCTCATACGCTGGAAAATCTCCTCGGCCACTGTTACATAGTTACGTACCTCATAAAGTTATAGTAGTCGCTCCACCCCTGCAGCTATACCACAAGCAGACTAGGCGCTGAGGGGGTAAAAGAGGGGCACAGAGTCGGTGTGTATATCGGCGAACGCGACGGGTTGGTTACGGCAGTAACACAGCCAGAAAAGCAGGGGCTGCTGAATCGTGAAAAGTACATAGAGAACGAACATATAGCAAGTACCAACCCTGGGATCGATCCGAGTCGAGTTTCACTACGTTCGTGACTCGTCCGCTATTGCTGCTGCTGCTGCTACCACCCAGACGACCGGTCTGTATTCCCGATTCACGCTCTTCTCTCGTTTTTTCTCCCGATTCCGCCAGCAAAATGGAAAGAACCGGACAAAAAATAACGTCCGGGGAGAGAGTGGACGACGTTAAAAAGGGGAGAGGGCCGATCCCTCGTTTGCAGCTCGGTCATTGCGATCGAATCGTTACATCGCGCCTTCCTTGCCGCCGACGCACAATGTCCGGCGGAGTACATATACATATACCCTATAATACCCGCTGCTGTTCGAAGGTGCAGGATTACTTTTGTGATATATGAATCAACCAGTCCGCTCCGTAATAAATACTAAATAAACAATCGGAAATAATAAGAAGATGGTTTATATTGGGTATATAGTGTTACACAAATGTAATTTTATCGTATCTACGTCATTCACAACGGTTTTTCCGGATTCAGAATTATATATCGTGTATATTTTACGATGTGATTATATTCACCGAAAGAAAAATGGCTAGAACTCTATACTACATTATAACCAATCAAGTATATACCAATTGAATATACTATTTATTATTATTGTTATTATCATTATAGTATGGACGTTGTTATTAGGGTTCCACCATTCGGCTATACACCAGCATACGTTTGTAATGTGTCAAATCCTCCGAGGCAATCTGCATCATGTGCGACAGAGAAGCAATCGAGTATTCATTCCGAATATTCAACACAGCGTGTTTATGAGAAATGGGGCTGAAACTTCACCTATCTCCGAACTGTCAGGGTGTTAACATCAAGCGCGGCACATTAATTCGCAAAGCGAACGACACAGCGCGTTTTTATTTTGCCAGTAGCCAACGTTCCAGATGAGTAGAACGACATCGTTGGGACTCTATCTCTCTCAATTCAAAACAGTGAAAACTGGTGCAAATCAGTAGCCATTCGCACTGATTCTCAGTTAAAAGCAAATCGCTGCGATCACTGAAAATCGGTAAATTAAGAAGTATTGGATTTCGACCCACTTTTTATATGGAATCGTCTATTGAACCGATTGGTGTGACGATACTTGCGTTATGAGACTCACAGTAGAAAATGGTACATAACTGACTTTTTAACACTGCGGGCGCTTTTATCGATTTCGCGCCCTAGGGTAAAAGTTGTGGTCGCGAATAATCGAACTTCGCGCCCGTCGTATTACAAACTATCGTATCCATCACGTGCGAAATATTGATCTCCAACAACTATGTGGGCTCCATATACTCGTGAATGTCGATAATTATGCCCTCGATACGTAATATACTATTGTTTTCATTCTTGTGCCAATCTTTTTTTTTTTTTTTTTAATTATATATTTAATAAGGGTTACGCATGAAACGTAACCCTATATACATCAGGCGAATGAAACTGTAATGTGATTGTTGCAGTGGGTACAGGTGTTAAGGATACTTTTAAATGTGCAAAGAGAATTATTAACAATAGATAGCATTTTTACAAATCGGAGCACAAAAGATGATTGTACATGAAAAAAAAATGATTCAGAGACTAATGCAAATCGAATTTGTAGCCTAGTAATTTATCTACTCAGACACACTTGTACTCTAACACGTTCGCTCCCATTTGTTCACTGTGCGATTACGAAAAATTAGCAGTGCAAGTTATTTTTTTCTTCAGCGTAATTTAAGTGATTGTTTTAATTGTTTGGCCTACAATAATTTAAAATATATATATAGGTACGTTTTATTATTCATTATAGGTTCTTTGTTGGTGATACTTGCTATATTATTGCTATTATTATTGCTATACTATTGCTATTGTACTATGGCTTATATGCGTATTTTTTTATGAAGAATGCATAGTACCAGCTTGATTAATTATAATTTTCGCCCAATAATGAAGTTTATTGTGCGAAGTTAGTATTACAGTCGAACAGAATGTTCAGGTAATTTTTGTTGTCGACGAAAATTCGCCGAGAAAGGGTCAGGTTATTTAATATGAGAAGAGTGTATTGGACAGTTGGAGCATCGGGTGCCCCATAACCGACCCAATCAATCAGTGACAACCACGGGTCTATTCGATCCTTTTTAAGGGGGGTGTTCAACTGTACGCGGGGGAATCCTGCTCGGAGTTAACCCTCTTCTTTACGGACATTTTGTTCGCAATTGTTAATTTGACGGAAGATGTGCGAAAAGAAGCAATCATGTTATTCGACGGAAACGATGTATGTCGAAACATTAAATTGGTGTTTTGGAGTTATATTATTAGTCGATGTTTATTGATCGGTTTTAAGGTCCTCGTTATATAACTGCGTTATAGATGTCGATATTATTGAGAATGGCTTTGAGTTATGAATTGATTTGAATCAATTATTGTTATTTCTAGAAGGGTATTGATGATACTTTTTAAATTATTAGGTAAAGTTTATATATTTCGTCATTATATTTGTATTCGTCTTTTTTTATTATACATATATATATAGATATATAAAAACATGCAAACTTATGTAAATGTCCTCGTAAACTACTCTTCTAACATATATATATATATATAATTAGATTATCACATTATAATCCAATTAATGCGATTGCAGTTAAACACAAGAGTTTATACCCTATATTGTGTTTTTCTAGTAGGTTTCGTCTCCCGGCTTTTTTAATTCCTTATATAGTTGCACGTTTCAAGCAAGAATAGGGTTTTATGAAAATGTCGACAAAATCGGGTTTCTGGACTTTATTTGGGAATTTTTAGATGAGTGGAAATTCGAGCCATTGTTTTCTTGCAATGTCGATGTATGTTTAATGATGCTACACGTCACGTTATTTCCATTATAGACATAAGATTTTCCGTTGCCTCAAAATATCCTATTATAAAATTTATTTAGTTTTATTTCAATAATAATTCCACATTAATGTATAGCATTATATTCAAAATTACAACATCCAATAAGATTTTTTTTTACCATGTAAAATGCTAATAATGTCCATTAACTCGGAACGTATTTTCTGAGGTTCAGCCAGAAATTCCGACTTGATCCGTCCAACCGTTTAGGCTGGAAGCACGACACGAACGAATGAACTTTCTCTCGTGCATTCACTGGAAAATTTTGTTTTGCATAGATTTTCCATTCTGAAGGTCAAAGGCTCTAATAGGATAAAAATGGTTTACCGACGAATCACGATGTAAAATGTACAATGTATTGTGATCTACACAGACGCTAACAAAGAATATTAAAATGATCTGCAGCAATGAAGGGGAATCGTGAATTTATCGTAATATATTGAGTTTTTTTATATTCTTTTCGGAATAAGTCGAAAGAAATTCACTAAACCAGTGAGAGATTCTCGTGCTGTGAAAAGAAATACTTGAAAATGCTCACATCTAAAATGACAAAAATTTAAAGTAAAGGATGAAAGTATGATTTGATGAATGAAAGTAAAAAGTTAAGTTTAAATATATCTTAGGGGGTCAATCACTGTAACCAACTTCAAAAAACAATCTATTTATCGTGAAATTAAGTTCGAACGAAATTTTATCGAAGATTTATGAACAATTTTTATTTATTAAGTCTTATACATACGGTAAATGTGTCAAAGCAATGCAATGAAACATTTCTTGCGAAACATCATGAAAACTAAAAATCAAATAATCAATAAAAATCGCAGATATATATATATCTTATTGCGCATTTCTGTAATTTTCATGCGAGGTCGGCGGATGGTGCTCATCGATGGGTGGTTCGAACAAACAAGAATATGGTCACTGGTCATTATAACAACGCTGTATTTTTGCTCATATAACACTTTTTCCATTCCTCTTTGGCCACAATAAAAAAATTTCTCAATTTTTGTCTACTCTTCGGGACGAAAATACATATTTCCCTCTATAACGTAATATAAAATAATGAATTATTCTTTATCATCGAGAAAACTTTTGATAAAGAATAACGATTAAACCTGACAAAATATATTTGTTCTGCAAAATGCTCCAAAGTCCTCCTAAAATCTGTTCTTTTTTTTCCCCACGTTAAACAAAAACGTTGAGTATCAATGACGAATCGAATATTAATATTTTTTTTATCATAAAGCTTATTGGTGCGTTGTAATATAATGTACACACGCGCGGCAAGAAAGCATCGGAGCGGCAAAAAATGATTTCTATTAATGCCCCAAACGTGAACCCGTAATCAATATCCTTAAACTGCAATTACGGTAACGCTTGTCGTTCAATTATATCGATGAGCGACTCTTTTATACACCGCGGCGTACTGTGTGCGCTCTCTCGTTGTGTATATCGAGACAATAAAGATTTTTATCGATGCGCAGCGATCTAACCCTTGCCCGAGGACGCTGCTCAATCAGCGTGTCCGAATAAGGATTACGTGTCGAACCGTTTTTCCCCGTAGTCGCGCGACTCGAAGCTCGGAGCATCAACCAGGATACCTATCGCGCGATATCGGCGCGGAAATGGCGATTCGCCTCTAAAAAAAAAAAAAAAAAAGAAATCTGCTAAAGGGAGAGCGGAGAGGCACGACTGACGCGAGGTACCAGGAAAAAGGACGAGCCGATATAAGGCAAAAATATATGTATACACACACCCACACACCCACACACGCCGGCGGGTGGAGGTGACTCGCGGGTCAAGCGCGAGTTGCGAGTGGGGACAATGGCAAAGAAACTGCACGTGCAGTTCTCTCTCCGATTTTCCAATCACGGTTGTCACGTGGAGCGGACATGACGGACAAGGTCAATCCCGCGAGGTAGATCTCGCTTCCTTTCGCATTCGATAAACCGCTCGCTTCGACTTTGGTTTTATCGCGAGATATATGTATACATATATCGATGCCGTTGAATCGATTAGTTTACAAAAATCATACATAATAGCCCTGTCTTCCGCCGGGTTTCCGATTTATTGAACGGGCTAGGATAACCCCTCTGCACTCCAAATATATGCTATAAGTTAGGTCTACATGTGATTGGAATTAAGTCAACAATGCATCAACGAATTGTTCAACGCCGTGTATACCAAATATATATATGTATATAAGTTTTTTTCGTATTATTTCCAAAGGCCTGCAACAGAACTTGAAACACGCATGTAACTGTATAATAATAGGGACAGACTTTTAACCGCATTCTCTAGTAACGTAAAAAGGTAATGAGCCAAATTCTTCGACCTGCTCGAAACAACCCGAGTAGAATTTTGAGCGTGACACATCGGGTCCTGGCCGGGATCCCTATTAAAGTAAGGGTTCCGGCTGGGGCCTAAAGTGTCACGCTCAAAATTTATCGATCATGTAGCTCGAGAGGAAGATGAATAGAGGAAAAATATGTTACAATAAGTAGGAGGCCGAAACACATGCCTATATAGTGGCAGGGTGTATTTTAGATATTTAGACCGAACTCAATTGTAGTCCAATTTGTAAGAACGATCAAGAGTATAGTAGCCGGATTTACAAGTTGATTTCCAACAATTAGAGTCTGCATGACAAAGCATTGTATAGAAAATTGGTATTGTCAAGTTAATGACTATGAAGAAGAAGATGTGTCACATCAGTACAAACCCCAGATTTGCATAAAACTTTATTGCTGGGTAAAGTCTACTGCAGGTAACATTGACCACACGCAAATGACTTCTCTCCCTCTCTCGCTCACACACTCACTCAATATCTCTCGATGGAAAAGGTTGAAAAGGTCGTAAATACAACGGCCGGCATTTATATATCGAAGCGGCAATAACGTATATATATAGGGCTCGTCGTCGTCGTCGTCGTCGGCTGGACCGCAAGCGTGTAGGGCATATTTTTTCATACGACGTATCGCAATTGGAACGGCGATTTTGAAATACATCCGTCCCCGAGTCGATCGTTTTATTCGGCCTTTAAACGGCAATCGCGAGTGTGCGGTTGATCGAGGTAATGCCATGCCGTTGCGACTCCGGTATATATGTATGTAGAATAATATGCATATATATATACCGACCCGCGATCGCGCCATGCAATTGCCTATATATATATATATATATACGTTGGTGTGCCGATGTGTGCAGAAGCCCGACTCCGCGGCCGATGCTTTTATTCGATAACTGTATTGTCGGACGTACTTTAATGATCGATCGATTTGAGTGCATTTTACTCCTACATACGCCGTGGGTCGTATCGCCGTGCTATTCCTTGCACAATAAATGCCGAATCACCCAAGTAAACTTATATTATATAGGAACTTGGGACTGGGCTGCGATACACGAAAATGACTACACGTTTGATTTGTACTGCAACGGGCAAATATTTGATTGACGGATATTACAGCTTTATATTAATCGTGCAATTCGTACATATATACATGTGGGTTTCAAATAAATTCACATCGCAAACCCCAGGCGTGGCTCGAGCTTCCCAAACGACGGATTTTGAAGAGCTGATGTGAAATCTAGGTCGGCATTGCCAAATTCAATCAAGGAACCCGGCGCAAACTCCAACAGGCCACCTTATTAATGCGTGGTTAAAGCTTCTACGAGGAGAATTCCCGAGGCTGAGTACCGACGATTAGCGGCTTCTACAAGTAGATAAGACTTTTTTGTTGCTGTTACATACTTTCAAGCCTTCATTGCATTAATCGTCGATCTGTTAATTATATATGTGATGTACTTGTTTCCTCATAGATTTTTGCAATATACTCGCTGGCAAAATCCCGAAGGTAAAAATTAACGAATTTATTACAAATTTTTGTAGTTTCTGTCAAACTTTATGAATACTGGTCGAAATTTCAGATCTTGATTAGATCACTATTATTGCTTACTCCCGTAACCTCAGAAAGTCAACCTTTTCTTCTTGATTTGATACGCCAAGTTTCGAATTTTGATATATCGAACGTAATTATACCATTGTCGGGTTCGGATACGTATTTCGGAGTTGGAAAATGGCAAACGACAATTGGTTAAATATATCAGGGTGAGTGAAGCTTATGTGTGTAACAGAATGATAAATAATAATAATAATAATATATATATCCTTTACTTACATCACTACATTAATTACGATAATGAGACGAAAGTGTAGATGTATCGTAATGTATATATGTTCTGCAAAGTGAGGATGGTGTATGAAGTTTGCATTTTTCGAACGAGTAGAAATTTGGTCGGATTTGAAACAAAGACAGTTGGCCAATTTTCACCTGATCAGGATTTTGAATATATTGATTACGAAATTAAAACGGAGTTTTACTTGCATTCAGTTGTAGCCCATAGAATAACACAGATTTACATGTCTATTCATGTTTATTGAATAACAATTGATTTGTGGAATTTTTTACACGTAATAAAAATTGGACAGTACAGTCAATATCATATGTATATAACACATGACATCCTGCAACCGTTGTAAAATAATCTTTTAAAATCTGGATTTGAAATATTCTACGTTCTACGTAAAATTGATAAAATGAGAAGTAAACACTGATAGAAATTTTCCTAAACGGTTACTTAAAATGTAAAGCACTTTATTTACATCTATTTTCAGCTTTGATTGGTTTTCAGACTTTACTCGATAAATTTTACGAAGTTTGTTTCGCCTGTCGTTTCTTTAATAGTTTTGCCATTGTTTCAATTCTTGCCAATATTGGTATCATTTTCTGACTATTTTCTTGTATTCAATTTATGCATAATTTCATCTATATTTTTTGTTTATCTTTTGATACACTTTTTTGATGAAATGGAAATCGAAAAACGGATCATTAAAAAGAATTAGAATTAACGGCGATCCAATTAAACGTTGAAGTAGATTAAGCAATTTTTTGGAAAATCCATTATATTAAGAAGAAAAGAAAAGAAAATCTTTCAAACGAGTCACTCCACTTGACCCCTTCTACTATACTTATACAATTTTGTTAATTTCATTATAAAAATTAATTTTGTTAAAACATCCGTAATACTTCAAAAGTCATTCAAGAGCATTCGTACCAACCTTGTCCGTGACACTGACTCTTTCATCAGTATAGGCTGACCTTTGTTTTTAGCGTCAACAATAGAATGTCTCATTGTCTGTGACGGTATATGTACACATACATTCAAACGTCTAGCGAGTTTTAGCTTTAATATCATTGACGTTTACGTAGATTACTTAAATAATAGTACAAGCATAATTATTGATGTATATAATCCAAGTTTATTTATAAATGATTATTTTTAGAAGATATCATTGCAACGTAATTTAGAAGATGTACAAATTAAGTCTAAAAAATATCTGTCATAACTGAAAATTTTTATATAATGTCAAAGAATGAGTATAGTTTATGCATTTGAATAAATATGAAAATAATTTAAATATATAGGTAAATTAATAATAATTTAATAGAAAATTAATTGAATATTAAAAAATCGAAATATATTAATTTTCGTATAAGAATTTATACTTTAGAAAAAATAATATCAAAGACATTCTTGTAACTATGACAAAAACAAAATATAAAATGAATAAAATTCAGTACTCTATATTAATAGTGATTTTATAAGAAATTAAATAATTAATTGAATGAAGCCATTTCGTCGGCAAATTTTTTTAAAGCTTCTAGTATCATTTTCACAATTATTCTTTTCTACTCATTACGCACAATAAGGCAGAATGTGTTGGCACAATACATTTGACATATCTGTCGAATGAAAAATATCATGTTTGCTTCTTCATTTTTACATAGTAATGAAAGATGTATACCACAATCCAAGGACGTAAAACCGCAGGTCGATTATACTGCACTGGAAATTATGCTTTACAAAAACTCCCGTGTTGTTACATCAATCCTAATTACGCGCAATGCACGAACTACTAATATTGATTACGCTATATACGTATGTAATATTACATGCACTGCTAATTCCAAGAATAACGCTTACAGATTACGAAGTACAACTAAATTTATCCAATATCAAAAATTGCATAACGTTTTGTCCTATTATATAAACTTTTATTATACACAATTTTTTACTTTTTAAGTAAAGTTTAATTTCTACGAACAAAAAAGAATAATGTACAATTTATGTACATACAAAAATAATAAATAAAAACATAAATATAGTCTCGTGTTGTAACATACATAAAGGCAATAAAATAATAATAAGCTGTGGTCATGAACTGAACTAAACTTAACGAATAAAGCAATAATAAACCATCATATGAAATAAACAGTTGAGCAATAATGCTCGACTTAATAAATCAGTGAATTACTTAACTCTTATTGTTTGGCTATATATACCCATTGAAGCGTCAACTTGATGTGTCAGTCCGGATGTTTGAAAGCCTTCATTGTTATGAAATAATATATACTTTTTGTAAACTATTATAGTTTATGCAGGAGTTGAACTACTCTATTTTAACGTATTTGCACAATATAAAAGAAGTTTTGCTTAATACTATCTCATTTTAAAGGGTATAACTAAATTCGGTCTCAGCGAAAGAAGTACTATATATATGACCATATGTATGGATAAGCCGAATTTAATCTTCGACACTATATTAAGACTTTCTTTTTATAGTGTGGCATACATTTTACAGTGACTACTTTTATCGTTTATACGTACTTAATAACAAGTTATAATGGTTAGTATATAGCGACATTATATCGTGATACTAGAAATCTGCTCTCAAACTTCGAAGTAACGTTAAATTTAATTGAAATGAATTCAGTATAAACTTTAGTGTCTTATATATATATATATATAAACACAAAAATTTTACAAGTTTTTTTTTCAGAAGTTAGTCATTAAAGGAAATGAACTAAAATGTCTTTATATATATAATGTATATACATGAAATTCAAAAATGCTTAGTTCAAAATATCATCGAATTGTAAACAAAAATTATAGGCAACATTTTAATCGCTTAAAAAAAAGATGTAACATTTTAAAATATTCAATATACTTTTAAAAAATACCTTAAAATGTCCGCTAAGACCCGAATATTGTTAAACCGCAGAAGTAAAATTTTGTTTGACATGCGGCATTTTGAGAATAGACTTTAGCAGCATACAAATTCCCAGGAATATTTTCCTCTGTGTGAAGGGAAAGAGCTGCTTTCTGTCCCTTTTAGCAAATAGGAGCAAGTGTACTTTATGTATATTATTGTACGCCAAATAGTGCATTACCTAACAAGGGTGTAAAGTTTACTTTACGCACGGAAAAATCGTGCAAAAATTAATTATTTTACTTCCGTACGAATTCAAAGTGCGTTTCTGCAATAGCGGGTATAAGTATCGTTTCACCCTCTAAAAATAATCTGAGCCAATTTTCGTTTACGTAATAAAACACCACACCATGATCCGTCATTACTTAATAAATTATTAATCTATTATATTTCTAGAGCAAACGAAATTACATTTTAAAGCAAAAGTGCGGCTAGATCTATTTTCAGTAAATCGCATTGATATATAGTCAATGTACAAAAGATGAGCTTAAATACTATAATGCTATAATAAACTGTAACCTAACCATCTGCTTCTATCGTCTTTGTATTTTTAAATATCTTTAAAACATTACATTCAAGAATTCCAAATGGAATAATATTCCTTTTCAATGAATATAATTAACGAGTGCGTATAATGAGAAATATCTAATAGTACAAGGGGCTTTTTATGACGAAGTAATCTTTGCAATTGTTAAATTCCTCTCCAGAATATTGTGTTAAAAGATTATCAATAACAAATACATGTTAAAATGGTTTTATTTTAATAATGTCAACGTTGGGTCATCACTTTCCTATTTTATTTAGAATTTTATTTCCCATGAATTTCATACTTTAGAGAGTAAATCAGATAAAATTAATTTTTAAAATTGTGAAAAATTAACTCTCCTAAGTTATTTTTATGCATCATCAGATTGATAACAGTTTTTCGTCATAATTTAAATCAATGATATATAAGACATTACAAGTTTCCGAGATTCTTAAATAAGAAGTACATTTATAATAAGCTTGGAAACTTTTGACTTGGAAAAATGACATGTGTATGAATGCTCATGAGACGTGAAAAGTGGTTGTTACTATATATAATCTCGCTTAAGATTCCACTTTTAACACACATGCGCGCGCGCGCGCCTGAATAATAGGAACAAACACATGTTATCAATTCATCCACTCCTTACCTAACTTTATCGCTGCCGCTCGAGCAAGGAATAATCGGAATTAACTATAATCGGATCAAGCCTAAACACTCAATTGAAAAGTCTGAATAGGACGATATACCGATTCGTCGACGTTGTGACATGTTTGGATGTCTTCTACAATGCTCGACAAAGTGAGCAAAAGGTCTTTGAAACGGGAATAACGTATATACTTTTATCATAGAAATTCGAGACATCTGCTCGCATACGGCACTAAGGTGCGATATTTGCTTACGAATGTAATGTCCTACAAGTTCTTAGAGTCTTCTGCCTTGACCGAGTTGAGAGTAATACCGTATCGGATCTCCATCCTGACTTTGACTCCATTATCACGCTCATTGTATAAGCACACATAACGCGATCCCACACTGGCCTCAGATCGCTAGATTTTTCCATTAGTTCGCGGTGTCATTTATGAGCGTTCTCTGACATTATGACACACATAATGCGCCTGTATACCACGTTTACGCACACTGCTGATCGGAGGATCTTCTTTGTCCATCTTACCTTCATAAGCAAGCAAAATTGTGCCAATAATAATTCATGGACACGAAAGCCTTTTAAAAATTACGGACGCTCCTGAAAGACCGTGAATACGATTGATCATGACATATATCGAAATATTCGAAAAAATGATGCACTTTCCAAAATCATTCATCAGGATGGAAATTAATCGACAGTTGTTCTGGTGCGTATATAGTTAGGTTTACATTTAATAGCTTCATATATCATATCATATATATATACACATATATATATATATATATGTTTTAGTCTGATCGAGTGAGTAATAAATTCTGGCATTTAAATACAATTAAATGAATGTGACCTTATAATTTTATGAAGATCGTGTTCTATTGAAAAAACGATCAGATATGAATTTTATACCTGACATATTACGAACCGATAGATATAGAAAAAGTTCCGAGAATATAGAAACCTACGTTTTCATTAGAATATAAAGTAATGATAAATAAAAAAATTGGACGATAATTTTGTTAGAATATCATATTATAAAAAAAATAAAAAGCAACACGTAATTTAATACAATAGTAAGTATAGATAATAGATGAATTGACTATACCAGAAACAAGTTTGTAATTATTGTTTCAATAAAAGCAACATTATTTCCATTAAACGCCTCTATGTACGTGAAGCCTACAATCTTAGTAACCTAATTAAATGCTGCTCATATAGTCCTGACGTAGACAATAGAAAATAATTACAGCATAATCCAACTACACTTGACATTGAATGGATTCAACACTCATGCGGCGCGACGGAATATGAAAATCTTATAATATTGCTCATATAATCAATTAACCTTGACATTTCAGCACTGCTGCGCTTGTATTTCAAATAAATTGATATGCACATTTTATAAATTACAATGCAACTTTTATACAAATGAATTGAAATTATATATTCTGTTAAAAGAAAAAACATTAATTTTCAAAGTGTGAAACTTCCAACAAACAGATGTATTATTAAAGTTAAGTGTCTTTATGTAGTGAATGAACTTAAAAAATGTTATTTTCCGATCATTTCACTCTAAAAAGAAGTACTTAAATTCCGTCAAGAAGTACGACTGAAATCTTCCATTAAACAAACAAATTGACAGGAAGTAAGGTGCAATGTACAAGGAGCAAGGTACAAGGAGATACTTATGCATTATATACATTGGCGATTTACGTAATCATTTTAAGCCATTATTGTTGCCGTATTTAGACCAATTTTGCTCTTGAGATTATACTAAAAATTGGAAGTTATGAAACCTTATCGAAAATAGAAAAATTTTTTGATGTTCAGTGTTGCGCAACGGCACAACTGAAAATAGTTTCCAAATTTATATAATTTTATAAATTTATAAAATTAAAAAAATATATTTTTTATATTTTTGAACATATTAATGCTTCAACGTCATTGCAAAAAGTACTGAAAATTAATTATAATGATAATAAAAACTAATAAAAAAATATTTAAAACGAATAAATCAACGAATAAACAAAGTCGAATTGACGTCTAGATGAGTTCTACAAAGGCGTACATTTTACCTTTACATTTTACCAACTACTTTACCAAATCCAACATGTTATCCAATATGACCCCAAAAACGTATTAAGTAACAAGTTTCAAGTGCATCCGATTAATTTTTCATGAGTAACAACTTCAAAACTCTGCGATATTAAGTTTTATAAAAGTCCATCAAATTATCGGATGCAGTACAAATGTTCGAATTGCCAAATGTTCGAACGCCTATTTCTCTATTCGAGGAGTACACGTTCGAACCCTTTCGAGCATGTGGTACATTCTGCATCCAAATTATCTTATTTTGTGCGCATGCCAATGATGTTAAAAATAAAAATTCACTTTTATCGCCAATTTTTTTGTCGGAATACCATTATATCTGATAGGACATTCATTTTTGACATACTATTTATGACTTTTAGAGGTATTCTAATCCCGTTGGCCATAATGAAATTCAACAAATTGATAATTAAAGAAAAAAACGTGTTTTTTTTTAAATCTCTTTTAACTTTTTTACTCGAAAATTAAAAAAAAATTGATAAGAGCGATTCTTGTCCAATAATAAACGATTAATTCAGAATTTTTCTGGTGGAGTTGAATTACTAAACAATATGGAGTTAAACTTCGTTAAGAAGATTTGTACATTTGGTTCCTAAAGGGCTAAGTCGTGCTTTATTGATTTTTATTTTTATAATAATGGACCTTCAATAATTTCGTATAAATACGAATTCTACATATTTTGTTCAAAAGTCTGCTGTTCGTTTATGGTACGTCTAAATCAAATTTGTAATCAATTATTTAGAGAAATACATTTTATGCTTCAAATTCGTCGATTAACTCTTCAAAAAAGTGAATTCTACTATTTATTTTTCTTATGCTGGATGTCGCAAATCGTTAAGAATACATGGATCTCTGATCACGCAGTAAATAGTGAATACATAGGTATTGAAAATACTACGATATAACACGATAAAAATTTTTTCATTGGAATAATCATTGGAAAATAATTGAAAATTAAGTGTCTGAAAATGACATTTCAGCCAGGAGATGTGTGTAAGTTGGTTGCATTATTAAGTTCCAACCAAGAATTAACCGATTCGCTGAAAATCCATGAAGTCAATGCTCGGACGTTTATTCGTAGGGTGGAAACTTCCTTTCTAGCTTCGGACCCTTTATCCGCTTTCTAGCTAAAGCTTTCCTTCCCCTAGGAGTGACTGTAGATACTTTTTGCGATAAAAAGCCTTCTTGGCAGCCACTTGAGGAGGAGATCCGAAGTCCGAGAGAATCGGAGCTTTCAAACTTTCCTTTCTTCCATCAGACGGCGAATGCGAGTTCTTTTACGCGTGTAATGTCAGCTGCCGCTCGTACAATTATAGCAGCCGATGGAGTGATAATCGCCTACCTCGTAGATTATAAGCCCAAATGCGTTAAGCCATTTATTAATTTCGTTGATATTGCTGGATTCTGTAATAATGTATTTTATTGATATTGGTAATTTGCCAACTATATTACGTTAAATTGGCGCTTACGATTTAAATTGAATTATCAAAATCAATATCGGGTATATTTTTTCGGCTTGTTATTTAATCACTTAAGCAGAGTGAGTGCAGTCAGTCCTACAGAATTAATTAGGATTTAATTGTCTTTTAATTAGTGACTGTCATTGTTCTTAACAAGTTTTTTTTATTTTATACAAAATTTTATAGATAAGAACTAATATTAATTTATTTAGTATATCTATAATAAAGAAAAATCCTTTTAAATATGAGAATAATAGGTTTTTGTAACTGAAATATTTTTAGTAGCTAAAAATGTGTTTATTATAAATATGCATTTTACTTCGTTTAAATAAAATTCTACCTAGATAGCTTTTGTCTGAATAAAAGTTGCCTCGTTCAAATATATTTCATTGGTTTAATAAATTTCCGTCTGCGCATGTATGTATTTAAACGAAATTATCTGCAGCGAAAATGTGCAGCGAACAAAATGCACCTGGTACAATCTACTATATTCGTACCGAGTAAAATACACTTCTCCGCATGAAAACAATTATTCTATGTGTGCATTTATTAAGTATAAATATTAATTTATAAAGTACAAAATATTATATCTGCGAATTTTCTTCTGACGAGCAGAATTTCTACACTTAGGTGGACTTCATGAATGAATGTATTTTTCTTACCGGAAAAATGTTGAATGTTATCGTTTTTAAAAGTCGAGGCGTATGGTTTACCATTTCCATCACTGTGAATATTCTTCCAAATCTACATAAATATGATTCGAACATCAAAAGTCACGATATTCTTCTGGCATCTCTCATGAAGAATTGTAGAAACATGAGATACATGCATTCGAACTCGGCAAGAATCGCAAAATCTTGTTTTTTTCATCAGTCGATGTGTTTGTACTGTCAACCGTGAAATTAAGATGGACATTTTTATTTCCTACAAAAGTTGAAATTAATTTTAATTTATTTAATATAGAAGAACTCAGTTCTCAATCTTTCAGATATATAATTATCTATCTACTCACTTTTCTAGATAAATAGTTATATTTTGTAAAATTTCTTGAGAAATTATACAAATATGACTAAACAAGGAATATTTATTATGATTTCCAACCAAACTATTACCAAGATTTTTTAGAAACACGCCGTAAGATGAATACTTAAAGTGCATCAGTCTTAATGTACATATAGTGCGTATAGGTCTGTCCCTCACAGAAAAAAATATGTTCGGTGTCCGAAATGACACCCAATTGGGTGTAAACCCCAATTTTTTTAGTGTTTACACCCATTTTTTTAGTGTTTCGACTTGGGTGTCATTTCGGACCTCGAACAATATTTTTTGGTGTACATTTCCGTAAGGGGTCCTTGTTTAAGAGGGCTTGTTTACATTACACATTACTTTCATATCAATCAATCTTCTTACTTCATTCAAGATTTCAGTCCCATTTCTTGGTTTAATTTAAGTATTTCTTTTACCAGCTAGGGGACACCAGATGGCACTGCTTGATCCAGCAATCCTCACCGACGGAATATCTAGCTTTGATTAAATCATGTTGCTCCTTATAGCCAAAGATTTAAAGAAGATCATTTTATCTGAAATATTACATAAAATTGGATTCTACAAAACATTTCCGAATGAAAAGCTATATATATATGATTGACCATTAAATTACATCGACGAAACCAATTTGTGCTCAGTATACGCTTCTTTGATACATATATATATATATATATATAGACCGATACTCGATGAATATCCCTTATTATTTCGCCAATCTCACACAATTTCCACTGATATTTCTTTTTCTCAGATTACACGCTTCCCCTACCGCATTATTCTCCCTAAATCTGTTTTTTGCTACAGTCGTTTGATCTCTTCCGTTTTCTCTTTCTTCCTGTTGACGTTCATCGCCCTCCCTCGCCGCTATATGTGTCGATATACAATATTAGTGCTCCTAGTGAACATCACATATAGGGTAACCTACATGAAAGATAACGAAAACGAGCGATGACGACTTGCCAATTGATACTTAATATTGATTCATTATCTAAGGAAAAAGTAGCATAGAATGTCTGCTAACAACGTCACGATGTAATGAGAAAGGTTTACCAATAGCATGGTGTTAATTGAGGACATGTCAACGTCTAATTACAAATGTTAAGCGGCAATCCGTCAATCGAAACGTTAATCGATAATATTATTTGTCAAAGACCTTCGCATACCAAAACCAATTTATTTTTTGTTAATTAAATAACGGTCAATTTCACTACAAACAAATTTAGAGAGTAAGATATCGTAATTTTGTCAGTTGCTTCTTTCATTGTTTAATATGATAATAAAAAATATGATATGGACCGTATACTCTTCGTTTGTCTTGCCGTTGAGATTATAGTACAATATTGCATTAAAAAAGTAGGAATAGTTTTGTCTGTGTCTGACATGACGAATAGCAGGAAAGACTGATTAACCATTGGCACCAATCGCCAACTTCATTTCGTCATGATTGCAGACGATTTAAAATAGCCTTTCCCATGGTGTAATTAGAAAAGGCCTGTATATATACCTTTCTATCTCACGTATATACGAGAAAGATAGATGCAAAGTCGTTCATCAAAACAATTATATACAGATTGAAGCAATCGCCGCGTCTTGTGCGGCAATGTTAAATTCCGGAATCCTATCAATGCCCACTATCATTGGTTCGAACAAGTCGTGAGGAAACGAGCATTCCGATCATCTACGATTTGCATCAGCATTGTTATTATTACACCACGAGATTTCTCTATATCCTGTTTATTCGAACAATCCTTCGTGTAGCCGACACAAAGTACGGTCCGAATTAACTGTTGCATTCGTAATTGCGGCGTTTGATGCGCGCGAGCGCAAAGACGGAGTCATCAACACAATAAACTCGAGGATGTTCCTGCTCGGCAAACCGCGCGCATAAAGTGTAGTGCGGGTGTGCGTGTTTTGCGTTCGTCATGGTGCGACATGGGGCATGGGTGTAGGAAGGTTCGTTCTATCGACCGAGCAGCCGTCCGCCACCACCGCGCTCGTCCCGTGACCTGACCTCGCCTGAACTCTCCATTCCACTCCGCGTCGCTCTTCCTAACACAATCACCTCGACGTAACCTCCCCGTTCATGCGTCCCCCTGCCAGCCTCCACCTCCTCCTCCTCTTCCTCCCCCTCCCATCGCCTCCCCTCGTCACTCCACTCCCCACTTCCCTTCACTCCATTATTACGTACCCGGTTCGTCCTTTTTCCTTATTTTCTTCCGTTCTCGCTCTTCCTCTGATTTGCCATCCTTTTCCCTGATGCGTATACCGGTATTGTATATTATTTTCCCTCCTCGTCGCTCTCGTTTCCTCTTCTTCTTTTTTGCTCTCTCTCCTTTCTGTGCGTTCTTTTCGTTCGTAGCATCACACCGGTACACCACCGACGACGTTAACTCCATACATTCCGGCGGTACAGCCGTTTCGTGGCACTTTCTATAGGGTATTAGCGCTTGAATTGGAACAACGCCCGAAACTCAGATGAGCGTTGGCGACACCGCGTGTCGCAACGGCAGCAAGTAACGCGTAGGTGGAGTGAAATGCTGGCTGTGTGGTTCAAGCCAGAACACGCATGGATGTATATGTGTATACGAAACGGGCAAAAGCAGGTTCCATATCAGCGGCGAGCTTACACTCATCGAGTGCAGACGCACACCCTCGACCCAACCGGCCGGCGGCGGTAGTAGCCACGGCGCGGTGGAGCGAAGGGAAATGCTCGACAGAGCTGCTGAATATGGGAGAAAGTTACGAAATGCTCCCGCAAAGTTTCGTGATTAGAACCAAGTTTATACGCGAAAGTTTGCCGGTGAGATTTTACAAGAGGATTCATTTGTATTCGGGAGTTGGACGCGCGGGAAAACGGGGTAGAAAAGAATGTACAGCGATAATTCGTTTTTCCGAAGGAGCGCTCCATTTTCCGAATACGACGTTCCGTATCTTGGGAATGTTATACCACTCTTCGCCTTTCTACCGTTTAAATGGGCTCAAGTGATATGTTCGAGTTGGATAAGGGTAAAGCAGCTGTTTGAAACATCTCCGAATGTCTACCTCGTGACATGTTGATTTCATCATGCGATTATGTTGACGAGGGAAAAATTTGCAAAGATCTTGTAAAGGATGCAACAAAACTGAATTGATTTTATTATTTGCCTGACGTACACAGAGAGATGTGAGGAATTTTGTTTTCATTCATGTGTTTTTTGTGTCGAATCGTTATTAATTCGATCTTTTAAAACCATTTCCCAATATATAATTTGAAACATTTTCTTTCCAAATTCACGCGAATCCTCCCCGGCAAAAAAAAAATAATAAAAAAAGGAATAGATTGTTGGTGGGCGCACGACGAGAGGCGTTCTTTCGGTCGCACAGTAGTAGTGTAAAAAAGACGTCATGTGAGAATAAGTCCAATATGTGAGTTCCAAACGGAGTGTTTGTAGCATTGCCTTCAACGGTATACAGACCGTGCATGTAGTTGCGGTCAGTACCTATGAAGCCTGACCTTCAACCGAACAAACTTATGGTAGTAGTGCGGACTGTATCCGTTGTACTTTTCAACAAGCAAGAGAGCTCTCTTACAGGCACCTTAGCTGATTTTTTATGTCTGATTAAACTATATTTCTTATTCATATTAATTATTTGAGTTTCATTTCGCTTCCCTCGCATGCTGCCAGTTCCTCTATAGTTACATCATATTCAGAATGTTGATACTTTCGTCAGCATTTTAAACAACAACTGAGCGAGACTCCGTGTATAACTCATACTATTTGTTTTCTATTTCATTTCATACTTGCATGAGTATGAGTAAACCCTCCATCTTATTTTAAATCTCCCTTATTTGTATGAAATTCTTTATTTTAATTTTTAAACGGTAAAAATGTTAAAATAAGGGAGAGAGCCGTCATATTGGTAGAATCGAAAAATTAAAAAAGGGTGGTCCTATATTATATACCGTGAGATACACTACTGTATATCGACAGACTTACCAAGTCGTGTGTAAATATTGTAATAAAATAATCTTATCGTAATTTTAATGGAATAATGTTCGCTATTTTAAAGAGACAAATCTTTTTTTAATTTTACGTAAACGAAGGGAACAAGTGTCAACCTTTTAATTATTTATTAGTCGAATATGACTTTAATGCGATATAGTTATTTTCGTTGTCGGTCGAATTATGTACAATGAACTTCCCTTCGTTCATTATATTATAGTGTATTATAAACAATAAAATACTATAGCGATACTTCTTCTAGGGGATATTTGATAATCACTTAAAAGAATTGTTTATACTCAAAATTAAATATTGGAATGTACAATTTCCTGTCCACGTTTTATTTAAAAAAAAACAAAAAAAATCAATTTTTGATTCAACAAGGCTTTAAAAATGTAATTTATAAAATTGTGATTCTACTATTAAATTTCAATCTCCAAAGGAAACCTCTTTGTTAGGTTTTTCGTATGTAGTATTTATTACTTCTTCCGTATTATCTTCTGAATTCCCTGTTTTTTTTTTTTTTTTTTTTTTATTCCACCATTTTATTCCTCTATTAACAGTTTGTCATGTTATTTTCTGTGCCATACTGATAGCTGGCATTTTCCGAACCTATTTGTTGTTGGGACTAACAGTTACAGTAACAGTATATTATGCACTATAAGGACTTTTGATTTTCGTGTTGAATATTCGCCCATGACTACAAGATGAATGGTAAGAAGATTGTAAGAATATTTGTGAGTCACCGCAAGACGCAGTAGGATATTTTATGTAACGAAGGTAGAAAATGGAGTTTCTTATCCCTGAGGAAGGGATGTGGAAACTCCATTATCGTGCGAATTTTAGGTATCCTCTAAATTTCTATACCTTTAAAAAGAGAGAAAACTGAGTTGGTCTTTTGAAAGTGTGAATTTTGTACTCTTTACTGTGATTCGGATAATTCGCATTCCAGCAAGAATGAAATATCGCTCTTCGACGAGTGACAAAATTCACTGTTTTGGAAGAGTTGCTTAAGTTTAATTCCACGACATTTAAAATACAATTTTTTCATGCGTTGAAAAAAGAAAAGTATTGCTGGAACAACCGTATAAACCATGGTCGTTAACAAATAAATGATGTAAATGAAGAAATAATTGTGTCGATTAGGAGAATCGTTTTCTCAATTGTGATATCGTTGACTTAACAATACTTACATTCCGTACAATTGACATGAAAGATACACACACTATCGAGAATGAAGAAAATGAACCATGTATAAGTAACGCAATCTTATAATGAATGTATTGAAGACTCACATTCGTTTAGGGAACTATATAAGTACGAGTGTAACGAATACCACGTAATAAGACACAATTTTTTAGAACGACATTTACATGCAAAACTTGAATTTCAATAATCTTTTGCTTTAACTTATTAGGATTTCTTGTATAATATTCAGCCGAATGCATGTATACTTTTCCAATGAACAATTGTAGCAGGTGTGTGCAAACCTCACATTATCAAGCAAAATTTTAAGCTTAATTGAACAGCATCATTATCGTAACTAATGTTAAACATATTTTATATATACATATTATTATGACAGAACATTTATTGAATTATTTTATTTGATCGCATATTAAAAATGTCAAATTTTTATTTTATGAAAATTCGACAGATCGTAAGGAAGGTTATTTCTATATTGATAAATGAGTAGTGCCGCAGTGTGGATGAAGAGACATCAATCCTATCGCCACGGTATAATATATACATATACACATAATACCTACATTCATCACGGATATTAATTATCTTGGCCATTCCTGTATTGTAATCTACATCATTATATGAAATCGAGATCAAGGTTACCTCATATATATGTGAATTATCCTTAGTGCACTCTAATTGCTTCCGATAAGAGATGCTGCTGGGTCAGTGTAGTGTCCAATGACAGAGGCTCGCGCGCGGACATTGCGAAGGTTGAAATTGAATGTATACTACCGTTTGCGCTCTGGGGGCGTGCCGAAATAAAAAAATGTAGGTCGATCCCCGATAGTATCGGATGAAACGAATCCGAAACTTAATTGAGCGCGAGGGAGCCAATGTAGAGCGTCGGGTATAAACTCGGTTATCGCTTGGTAGAAGCAGTTGAAACTTTGTTTTGTCAACTCCTGTATAAATAACGGACTTGATAACTCCCGATGGGTTGACATTCCAATTACCTTTTTGTGCCCCATTGCTTTCGTGTAATCAAATAAACTATTTTTTCGTTAAATTTGACCTGCATGCTTAATCGCAATGGAATTTCATCACTTCTTCGCAGCTCGTAAATGCGAGAAATCAGTTTTACAGCGTTCATGAATCATGCCGATTGCATTATTGGCCGTTGATCGAGATTGGGACCGGACCCCGATTTTTGTACTGTATACTCTAAAAATCACTTTTAGGTTTCTAAAATTTTCGATTGTAAAGTCATGATTTCTTTTTTTTCAAATACTAACCATATAAACATCATACAAGATAATGCCTCTAGTTTCGGCACATTCGGTACATCCACATTCGGCATAATTATGAATAATCGGTTTTTTCACGTTCGGAATTTTGAACATTACGGAAATGTATCAGTTCGTAAAGCTAAACGACGCGATAAAAACAAACACCTTAAAAAGAAAGAAAAATCGTGCGAAGTAAAATGATAAAATACATAAAGTAAATGATATATAAAGTTAAAGATCTGAAAGATGGTCGCATTTGAAGTTGCCTATAGACGTACAATTTCGTAAGTAAATTGGAACCTTATTCCACAAACGTCGCAAGCGATCAACTGACGAGTTGAAGCCGTAATTCGTAGCATTAAAATTTTCAACAAGACTACATGGGTCACGAAGAATGTACAAAATAGGGCGATAGGGAAAAAGTGATAGAATATCGGCGCAGTTTAACATATTGTGTGCCATCTTAAAGGAAAGCATGATCATGAAAATCGTGAAACTGTCGTATAGACAGCAAATGACATGTTTGCATAATCGGTTTGTAGTTATGCTCAGTGATTTAATTAAATTAAATTAAAATATTCATATGCTAATATAAGTCATAAAATCTTCTTTCTACTCGTGATAGATTCTCTTTGATTCACGGAAGAAATTTCTAAATGTATTAAACCGATATATGCCGGGATTGCCCAGAAATATGGATGAATCAGCCGTAGATCTATCTAATTCAGTCGGTCATTTTTTCAAACAATCGCATGTATATATTATGACAAAGACTTATAGATGAAAAGATTTTTAAAATGCATAATGTATAAATATAAAAAAATTTATCAGTCATATATTTATTTATATAAGACATGTGTTAACTAAATATATATATATATATATAATGAAATGTAAGCATCATTAACAAAAGAAATCAGTATTATATTTCAACAAAAATTAAAATGCTTAATTAAATAACTGTTAATTCTGTCGAGTTCTCATAATCAATTCGACCGAATCATTTAGGGCGTTTTTGGAAAATAATCGCTGACGCTCGCATTGTTGAACATTGGTCACTGGAGAGGAGGGTGTGATAACGTTATTATATTCACACTTTGGGGGACTCTATTGTCGCGTACACGGACCACAGCACCGTACGTCGTGTGTGTTGACTGAACAGCGAGCAAACCGGCATGTGGGTCGATAGCACATTGTTAGGCAAATAAATAAAATGACATGTTTTGCATGCGCCAAGAGCGAGCAATTCTCGAAAAGGTTGCATAGACAATTTGATTCAGAACATAATAGGACTTTAGATTGCGCATATATTACAGTCATCGACATATCTAAATTTTCTGTAGTTTTATATATCTAAATGTACATTATTTTGAACAAAGCCGTGGCATTGGATGACGACAGAAAATTAGAAAAGATACGAGAAATCGATTGAATCTTTATAGAAGAAATTACTGAAATGCAGATAAACCTGGTCAAAAAGATGAAAGTAAAAAAGTAAGTGAATGATAATTGACAATGAAATTCAATCAAAGATAAACAAAGCAAATAAAAATATAAGAAATATATTTATATTATAAAATAAAATGAATTGTATAGGATAGTTACGATTAAATAAAATATAGTTTATATATTAAATAATAAAAAATTGGAAAACCATTTTATTACTGAAACCCAGTCGTTTTGGAAAATATTCAACAATAAATGAAAGATACTACAGGCAAAGTTAGCATTAAAAAAAAATACTGAAATAAAAATAAAAAAGATGATCATAAAATTGGAATAATTATAAGAAAATCAAAATATTCCATCTATTGCATAATACGTACATAAAATTCTAACAATATCTTCAATTTTATTAAGGAAATATTTTTACAAATATATAGTTTTAATATTGTAAATAAATACAACAATTATTTTATTTTTCGTCCTATTCCTCAAAAGCATTTCAAATACAACATTTATTCCTAATAGCACCCTTTTCATTATTTCAAACGAGAAACAAAATTTTTTTTTCAATTTACAATAAATGAATCACATTTTAAAGCTATTTAAAATACAATTTCCAGTTTTTATTTTGTAAGGTCAAAAATGACGATTTTATATTTGAAACGTTTCTGAGGTAGGATATTTGGGGTTAGTTAATATTATAATTATTATAGTTACCAAATTTTAACTGTATTTTATTTAGTAGGTTCACTAAGTTTCTTGCAGTCGTATCGTTTCTTGCGCATAATGCGCATTTCGACCAGAGATAATACAACGTGGGAAATGCTACAGCAAATCGAGTGCATGCTAATGCCATTACCAGGAAAATCAGTGGTGAATGCACCAGTGTATAACCTATTGGTTAGAGCGAGGAGTATCAAGTAATTACTAAACTCGTAAAAAGCAATGGTACACAATGGCCTTTCTCGGGATATTTTATCGATAATAGCAAGTCTTATCAAACTATAGATCTAGACAGATCTAGTAAACTCGAATATTATATATATATCTTATTTCATCACGATTATGGTCGTGTCAGTTCGATGTATAGAGCCAATAAGTTCAATTCAGATATAGTTAGATAAAATAACTCATTAAAGATCTGATTGAATTAATCAAAATATTCGACAGCCTCATTTAAGGTGGTTCCATCGAGCAAGACGTTGATTCACCGTATGCTTGAAACTTGGCATGTAGATCATTTAAGGCATCATAAATATCATACTAAAATTT